>JAGTTF010002180.1:0-14926 GCA_019095985.1 Streblospio benedicti | reverse complement strand
AAAGGGTTTGGTTTTTATGCCGATAGAATATTAAGATATTTCTCGAAATGTTTAACAATTGTTTTAATTATTATGAATTGAGGATGTGTCTGTGGGTGAAGTTTATGTAGTTTGAATGACAAAAAGCGTGTGATAATGGAGCGAAATGAAAGCAAATTTAATGGGTTGGTGTCAGTGAATTAGACATGTAATTCAGAAAATATAGTATATATGTGTTGACTAGGCGGATGTGTATGAAATTTTCATAGTTGTCGCCGGATGGTCATAAATCAAACACATTGTCAATTTAAAAAAGGCATCTCCGATTTTGTGGGTCTGCAGTATCAGCTTTTTTACTACGGGAAATTGGACAGATTTTGAATCAGCTTTAACGCTAAATGGGAAAATCGTGTCTGAATTTATACCCCCAAAACAGACTTTAGAAATGTTAATAACTTTGTCAATTTTTGTCGGATTTTGGTGATCTTTTTAAAAATGATTTCCATGAGACGTGAATTTTCTCAAATTTAAAGAAAAAAAATAGAAATTTATTCAATTATCCCAGTGTAGCTAACACTGACCAGATGTCATTAGAATATTCAAAATATTGTCAAAGTATGCAGTCAGTGTCAACAAATAAACCTTGCATATGCATATGCTGTGTAGATATCCTCTTTGGATAGATCACTAAATTGCATCTGTACAGGAAGGGTGTCCAAAATCACTTGAAAAAATATTTTTTTAATCATATATAATCTTACCAAAGGTAAGTTACTACCTTCGGTAAGATTATATGAATAAAAACCTTTTTTTCAAGTGACCGGAAGGGTGTATACTGCCTACATATTTTTTTTTTTATTCAAGAAGTACCACAATCTACTTATTATTGAAGATAACTTTTCATGGAAAATTCGGCCAAAACCCCTGGAAAAATGACACGTTTTATGTCAAAATACCCCTGAAAACCCTGGAAAAATAAGTATTTGGAGTGTGCTAACCCTGTTATTTTTTACATCAATTGTGCATGTACTTTCAGAATCGCATAGAGTTTCTTATTTTTATGACACAGTAATAGAAATATGGCTATATTTGTCTAGAATATTTCCCAAGCGTGAGGCTGTTTCTGCCGGCCTCCGAAAAATGACAGGTTCGAGATACACTTTAGAAAGACTAATTATAGAACAATGCCTATGATTTGAGAAATATCCTTTGGTCCATGACTTCATAATGATGATGGTTCCATTAATGTGACGATGAAAATCCATTCGCTTCAAAAATTATTTTACCCAACAGCGTTCTCGAAAAACCTACTGGACCGCCGGACAATATCCGGTGAATATTCTGTCGGTCCTGTAAGAAAACAATCTACCGAACCGGTGGTCCAGTTAAAATTTGGGTTCAAACCGGCAAATATATATCCACAAAAAACAGAACATGAAATGGCGACCAGCAGCTCGCCATAGGCCCCCAGAAAATATTGCATTCTCCTAGAAAATAAACTGTGATCGCCAAATGCGACTTTGCAAAAACAGATAGATATCTAGTCTAAAAATACTGCGTGTGAGCTGTCATCAATCTCTGCTGCTGTTGCTCTGCACGCCGCTCTGTAGACTAATGCCAGCTTACGCGGCAATATTGATTTTATAATATAGATCCAGCAACTGCCATGCAGCAGTTGGCAACAGTAATAAACATACCATATTACCTGTATACAGTGTGCATATAGTGTCTTTGTTATATTAGTTCAGTTGTGTTTAAATTTACCCACTACTTAATGTTTGCTTTTGAAAAGGCAATTGTATTAAAATAGGAATGATAAGCTTTTTGTTGCTTTTTATCAATCATTTGCTCCCCTGAATTTGAAATGGGTTATCCAACCTTATTATTTTTGTATTATACATACAAGAACAATAAAAATAATTATGATTTATTCTTAATATGTGAATAGAAATAATACATTGTACTGGGTATGTCATGAGTAGCAGTTACTGGCATATCTAGATCTATATAAAAAACAGATTTTTTCTATGCAAGGGCCCCTGTTAAAATTTACAAAAATAATAACAAGAAATCAATTTAATAAACTAACATTAAATGACATCATTTTCAACTACAGTACATAGACTGTATGCAAAGTGCAAAAATATTGCATTTTATGTTTTAGTTAATGAAATGGTGGCCCCTTGCGTTCAGAATTGGCCCCAGAAAATTCTAGGTTATGGTCCAGTTAAAGCTCTGGCGGTCCTGTTAAAAACGGAGTAACAGGACCTGTGGTCCATTTCAAATTTTAGCCTATCTTCATACACTGACCTCCAAGCAGATTTAACTAAGGCGCCATTTTCAATAGGAAAATGAGCCTTTATCACACGCCGTCATATATCTCAACACCGACCATAGCGTGATGCGATAAGAGTAGCGGCTCCATTAGCCGTTATCAAAAGCAGAGAAAATGCGGGGGTGACAACGCACGATGTGCTCGAGGCTGAGTATTAATATCCTTATTTGGAAGCAGGAATATTAAGTAGGTATTTCCCTAGTGACGTCATTGAAAACAAGAATTGCTCAGTCTAAACTGAAGAGGAACGGCTTTTCCCCTTTACGATGATATATGACACGTTGGGGTAATTTTTGCCTAAATAAGAGTATTTTGAGCTTGAATTTCGCAGTGTAAATCACGTGTTTCTTGCGCAGATATATATTCTTACAAATGATGCATTAATATTATCAAAACCCTGTTTAACGTCCAAAAAATTTACATCGAAATGTCAAAGTAAGGCGATTTTGTTGTCACTAGTCTAAAACTCGGGAGCATGACATCACTGTTTATATGTAAAAAATGGCGATATTCCGAGGGACTTTTCTGTGCAAAATCGGACGTAAAATTGTCCCTCAACGGACATCCCGATACGAATTTGTTAATGGGGCTGGTGCGCTAATAAGAACGAATATGCAGTGATGATTCTAGGACGCGTATTTGTGCAAATAACGCACTTTTCAAGCCATTGGCGCAGAAAATAATATTTAGGGCGTCAAATCAAACGCAATACTGACACATAACTAGACATCTGCTGCATCAAACAAAGCTGAAATACAAGGAAATTCTTTAAAAACCTGTAATTCTCTCCACTTTCACTTACCGAAAATACACTTGCATCGCGCAGAAAGAACTTGATATTTGTCATCAGCCGTGATAATAATGTATGCTACACAACGCGCTTCGTAAAAATTGGCAAGCCAACACAGCAAAACTACATGTGCGTTGTGTGAATAGCTTGTTTAAACTGACAATATAGCGACCGGCGATCGCATTTCTGAACAATATTTTTTGTCATTGAAATTTCTATGGAATTACCGATGCGTCAGTTTATCATAATGGTTAGTTTTTGATAATAACTATAGCCATGTACATGTTGTTTTAACCTCAGATAAGTGATATTAGATGAGCGAAAATGTGAGTAGTTTTACGACCACCCCTGGCATGGCACCTGTTATCGAGGGCGGGCCTGATGGCGGAGCGCTGAGAGGTTTCAAAAGGAGACGTGCATAGGTCTCCTTTGTCCAGTCCCACGGGGGCTTCCTCAGAAAAAATTGTAGTAAATTTTAAAAATGTAGTGTCTATGTGTCAACAAAATTTATAATTCAATATTCTTCAATGTACTTCACTAGTTGATGCAATGTGGTCATCAGAAGAATTCTGGTGACATTGCTGAAGTTTTTAAAGCATAAACCATATAACAAATGACAGTGTCATATAGATCAGATATATTTGTATTTAGAATATTTTCCAATATCAAGCCTAGCTTAGACTAATAGAGCTAGTGATTTTCTGGTTCTTCAATTAATCAATCAATCAAATTGTACATTTATTTAGGTAGGACCTAATTATTCCTAATTCAGAGGGTGTGACCTGGCTGCCCAGTCTACATCTTAACTGTCCCTTCCTAGCCTTTCAGTCAATAGGATTTGTCAGACCCAAGCCTCAACGTGCACTAACTAATTTTCATTAAAATAAATGAAAATATATGATAGTGACTAAAACATCACATTTAAACGTCAAATGTCATGTCATTAATCTTGAGTTTACGATAAAAAAATGGCTCATTTTTTTGTGCTGTTGGCACACATTTTTTAGGATAATGGGCCATTTGGCCCCTTTTTAGAAAATTCTAGAATCAACACTGATATGGCACTCACTTTTGCAATCAGTGTATGAAGATAGGCTAAAATTTGAAGTGGACCACAGGTCCTGTTACTCTGTTTTTTAACAGGACCACCAGAGCTTTAACTGGACCATAACCTAGAATGTTCAGCGTTCAAAAAATGCACCGGTCAAGATAATGGATCAGGATCGCTTGTGATTTGCTTGTTTTAAAAGAGGAAGACCAATACCATGTACATGTACAAAGTTTTATTAAAAAAATATCAACAAATTTTGTATACATTGTCATCACTTAACCCATCTAATTAACCACACTCAATCATGCCTGGTAGGGGTGGGTGGGTCGTTAAACTATTCATATTTTTGCTCCTATAATATCACATTTCTGAGGTTTAAACAAATCATACATGACTCCACTTATTACTAAAAATTATTCTAGTCTAGCAGTGTTGATTCTTCATCGTTAAGACACACTGCTGCACTGTTAATTAGTGATGGGAATCGGACGCTCATTGCATAATAGATTTTTTACATGGTTGGCAGATCGATTATCGATTCAAATCGATAATCCTTGAATTTTCATTGAAAAAACGGAAATAAAAATGAGAAGAAAATGCACAGTGGCTCCCCTACACGGCTTTGGAGGGATTAGACTAGGGGATTAAACAATCAGTGTTGACTAATCCTTTGAGAAAATGTACCTGTGTTTATCATCTTTTTTCGATGTTGCGCGTTTTGTTCTGTAATGAGTCCGAAAAAAATGAATGGGGAGCCTCTAGTTTTTCATAACTGCATTTTATTTGAACATGACATATATGCAATAAATGCGGGAATAACCACGTACCAGCCTTTAAAAAAAAACTGGTCCCCGATGACAAGTAATACGAACGTTCCGTTCGAAAATGAATATCGTGCAAAACAATATCAACATCCGGGTTTGGAAAAAAAATTAAAATGGCATATTTTTTTTTTTTTATAAATAACACTATTTATTGTAATGTGTTTGCGAAATTGCTACAATAATTATTTTTGACAATTTATCGATCAAAACTTGACAGTTCCGATCGATTATGTCTCTCTCGTAGTATGATGCAATGAGCGATAATATGATCGATCGCTCCATCACTACTGTTAATCCATAGAATTTGCAATAATATTGAGATATTTCTCAGAAATATGATCGCCGGTTGCCATATTGTCAATGTGAACATGCTATTCCCACAACGCTGGGCAATTTTCCTGCGATTGCATATTTATTTGCACAGATGGCGAGGTGTAGCTTACATTATTGCTACGGCACTCTACAAATAGCAACAGGTAAACAAAATGGCAGCCACGAGGGGCAAAAACACATGTCGAAGCTTGTATTTTTATATATTTGTGGATGTATCATCGCCGATTTGACCCCAAATTTTTACTGGACCACTGGTTCGGCAGATTGTTTTTCTTACAGGTCCGACAGAATATTCACCGGACATTGTCCGACCATCCGGTTGGTTTTTCGAACGCTGTTGGCAATGCTGCTGCATACCCGTACATCAACTGGCGTTGTTGCCCTGTCTGATGTGTGTGTTTGTCACGGCTTGTGCTGTGGGTGGATGAGGTTATGCTATTAAGCAATCAAAAATCATGATTTGCATTACTAATGGTCTTCTTTATTATTTTTTTCCCCCCAGAGAAATTTCTAAGTCATTTTCACTTTTTCCAAAGCAAATTTGAGTAATACGCCATTTCCTTCATTTCAGTATCAATTATGGACCACCTATAATACGCATGGGCGAGTCAGCTTTAGACCTTACCCTCCTGTACAGACCAGTACTAAATTAAGCAAAATGCCTCATCTGATTGCAAATAATTATATTACATTTGTTTTAGGTTTCGTGGACATATGTTGATGACGATAACGAGCCTTTTGAATATTTTTCTGATGCTGAAATCAAGGCAACAGCAAAGTATGTGAAGGAGCAGAAAAAAACATGCTTTTTTGCAAAGAGTGTTGAACATGGTGAACAAAATTTAAATTATGAAGCTGGAGACGGCTAAGAAGTTGGTTCGCTGCACTCTCGGTATGTGTGCTTTAAGACGTCTCTTTAGAATTAAAATTTAAATTGTTCTACGAGTAAGCAGAGGAGGATTTTGACCGCGGTAATATTACATTGTCGGATCGTTTACAATAGTAACACAAAGTGCATCTTTTACAATTTGTTATATATTGAAAGTTTGCAGTCTAAATGGTTATATAGTGCTGTGTCGCCTCAGAAATATAGTCGTATTAAATACATCATTTATTTCTACCTATAAACTTCGCTACAATATTGCGCAACGCAATTTTATATGCTTGTTGTTGGTGTTTTGTGCGTCAGTCAATCAAGTACATTATTGTCTCAGTGTGTTTGATTGCCGATCATTCTGGAGGTAAACGATATGGCTACGCCCATGAAATTCAGCAGAAAAATATGATTTTTTTTTAATTTGAGGATGTTATCAGAGGAAATTAAAATGAAACATCGATGTCGCGGCCCAATTATAGAAATGCGACAAACACCGTTTTTATGGGTTAAAAAGGTTGCAAAATCGCGGCCAAAATCCAACACTGAAATATTAAGGAATTCAATTTTATTAGAACTTTATTCTAAAATCTTATATACCATCAGAATATTCTTGCACCTGCACCTGTTGGTGCATTCCTGCCAATCATGAAACCTATGGTGCATCATAAGGTACATTACAATAGAATATGTGTATCATATGTCTTACAGTTTCCAGAAAATTTGTAATCTTTCTTTCCTTTAGACTTTGATGATCCGAATGATGACTTACCAGACATTGATCCATATCCAACCTGGGCGAATGAGTCTCGCTATCCTCGAAGAAACATTGCTCGCAAAAGCTACGTGGAAGTGGAGGATGATCATTTTCTGTGTAAGTGCATGTAAAATTCTTAAGATATTCATATATATAGTCTTACATCTTACTCACTAACAACACACTGTGTAGGAGCTTTCAACATAACAGGTGACAGTCAGTCTCTGCAGACCTGGTTCACGGATTTATTTACGTTACGCAACTTGCTTGAGAAGACAAAACTATTGTCATCACCAATCATGGGTCTAAAACCTATAATCACCATTATACGGTATAAAATTTCATTCCCTAGTAAAAAAAAAATCCCCATTTTTTTAACAGAGGAATTCCCGCCATTTAAAAAAAAGCTGGTAGTATCTCTGGAATTCAGTATGGTGAGTGTAATTTGAAAGTCCAACACTTGATGAGTGTTAATCTAATTGAGTCATATAGATATTACACTAAATTAACCCTCTCGAAGCCAGACGTAAATCCACTATATATACCCTGAGTGCCAGAAACGCATTTTGCGTGACGTGTTATTCACTGTGGGGGTTTTCAGTTGTCATAGTTGAAATATGATCCTTTGTAGCTCTTACGTTTTTCATCAGAACATTTTCACATTTACAGTACACATTCAGGAGACAGTCGAGTTTCTTATTTTTACCATTATAAATAAAGATACATACAGCATCAAGTTAAATTTTGACAATTTTGAGTAAACGCCCATTCATTTGACAGCTTGTGTGGGTGATTTTAAATGTCGTAGTATCAGTAGAAATTTTAAGTGCAGCGACTTTTTATCCAGGATAGACACAAAAAACACCATAAACCATCCCTATTTCATAATAATATATTTTTACTTACAATAATACGGACCAAAAACGTGCTCAAACTTTGATTTTTTCATCGTCGTGGACTTTGACAGGCATCACTCAATCACCCGACAACACATCATCCGTTTTGATAGAAATACTAGATATCCGACGTCCACATTTATTGGGTGGTTTGCCAAACGCTTTATTTGTGATCCGGTATCCAAGATACAATAAGATGAGGCATGGATAACGAATCATATGATAATTCTTCTTCAAAATTTTTAATTTCGTCACATCATGGCCGATCTTGCCTATTTGGACCGATTTCTGGGAAATCAGCCTTGCGCAGCGCGCGGCGCTACAATAGATTCGTAAGAGCACTCTTGATAAAGGCTTATTGGGGTCATTTAGCAGTAAGTTGTCAAAATAGTTTTGCCGCGATTGAACCTAAGAATACCGGGTTCAAGTACTCAAAATTAGTTGTGGTGATACAAGTTTGAGAGTCTAGTTTTAGATTTACTTTTGGTCTCTATGCAAAGATGGTTTCTCAAGGATTCCTGCCATATATGACAACCCATGGTTTTGCGAAAGCAAATAAGAGTATTTCATGGCTCAAATTTGAAGCAGATAATGCGTGTTGGGTGGGTAAATATTCGTTCTCGTGAATAGAATTAAAATATTAACACTATGCTGCTTATTTCCTTCTAGAAATACATCGAATGTCAAGGTAAAGTTGTCGTTGTTGACACACCGGAATTTGAGACTAGAACCATGAGTATTTGTTTATGAAAATGCCAGACAAAATCAAACAGTTTTTTCTGTAAACTCGGGTGCAAATACGCGCCCCGGCACGGAAAGGGTTAACAAAGTTTGTTTTGAACACAATTCTGAATTCAATGCTGTAAACTCATAGTATGCAGTTGTCTAACATCAGGGCAAGCAACTCTAATAGCTACTTGATCTTAATAAAAGTTTTTTGTCCCTGGCGGAGGTTTGGACAACTATTCAACACTGCTGTACACAAAAGAACGTGCTTGACAACAGCTCATCCAAAATCCCTGCGTAGTACCTGTGTCCATGGTACCTTGTGAATTAGTTACACGTCTGGCAAGTTATAGGCTCAATAATTTGACCGATGACAATGTGTTTCAGATTGTGAAGATTGCAGGCAGGAGTACATGGGCCACTGCCCAGTTCATGGTCCGGTGGTGGTTGTAGAAGACGTAGACGTGAGTTGAAAGGCTTTGAAATTTTTTTTCCATTTTAATCTTAAACATATTGCTGTTAACTAGTGATGGGAATCGGAGGTAGTATTGACTATCGATAATCGGTAGCCCTGGCATCGTCGATTATCGATATATTATCGATGTCCACATTGTCCAGCTCAGCAAAAGATATTCAGACAGAGAGATCCCGGGAAGTGTCACTGGGTGTCAAGCACACGGACTAGTCAATCGGACCGTATGCGATAATACCACAAAGTGCATTCATTATGATTTGGCATATCTTCAATTATTTGCACTATTTTCATGCTGTACTGTCAAATAGTAATGCATTTGTCGTATAAATGCGTGGTATATTATTTATTTCTAAATATTTCTTTCGCAACCATTGTAAATACGGGTATTATCGCCAGCATGTTAGTTTGTAAAGATGTCTTAGTGCGGCGCTGCAGGCATCGGTATGTAAACAAGAAAAATGCAAGGGCCAGTAATGTTTCTCAGATGATGGCCCGGCTGGCAAACATAAAATTTGGCGGAATTTTGAGTTCGATTTTTGCAGAACCCCCACTCCCATAACAAAGAGCTTTCTCTGGTCTAACCTTCACTATGCCAAAAGGATATGGTGACAATTGACAGCTGTCTAAATCTTTTAAATAAATTTAGCAAGTTTCTGGAATGCTTTGCATCTCTGGCGCTCTCAGGGCCAGTAATATATCAGAAGGGCCAGTGAAGATTTCAAAATACTGGCCCTTCTGGCCAACTTTGGCTACTTGCCAATTTTTGTCACTGCTAAATCGCTGTCAAATACAAATGCGATGAATGAAATTTTATAAAATTTGAACAGATTTTAATGTTTTTTATCCCTTGTAATTGTTGTGTATAATATTGATAATCGACTGTAGCAACCGATAATCGAAGCGGGACCCCCAAACGATGCATAATACAGATATTCCTATCGATCGGTGCATCATCACTGTTAACTCTTTGACGGTCGCCGTATTTTGGACGTTTGACGTATATTCACATCACACAAGTTCATTGATTTTAAGATTTTATTGTCGTAGATACTGCGAGTTCTACAGGTATACTGAAGAGTCCAAATATTATCATACTTACACAGGAGACATGACATGCGATGCAGATTGTTATTTTCACATTTAGAGCTCATAATTAATATTTTGTATTTTTAAAGAAATGGCCATAGAAGTCACCCGAAGTTTCATCTCTCGATTCAAAACATTGACATTTGACAGGCCGAGGTAATCTCATGTTATGGTATGACAGCAAGGTGTTTTGTGACATGTTACCTACCATTCTCTGCAGAAGAGCATTCTACATGCTGTGAAATTGTTAATATTAATATTGGATGTACGTTTCATTCACAAAATGAGAGATTTCAGTCCTGTTGCTTTGTCGGCGTGTCCAATGTTGAGTGATTGTGTACTTGCTGCCAAATTTCCCGCTATTGCGACATGTAGACTAATCGGATATTCCTGACACTTTCCTTGTGTATTCTATATTGTATCTGCCAAACACTGGTGGATATTATAGATGCCTCCATTTCATCATTATCGTTGAAATCTACATTTTACAGAGAAATATTTTCAGTCTATGCTTACCTCCATGTTAGCTGTCAATTTCGTCATCGGAAACGCTTGTGATTGGCTGAAACAGTAGCCTTGCCCCAGCATGCGTGTTTTGCACCGCATACTAATAAGTTGTTTACAAATAGATAGCAAAATGGACGCCGAGTCTTTTGGCACTAAAGCCGATGGGGTTTTGTGACGGCAAATAATTAGATTTAGTGGTCAAAGTTGAGTACCGAAAACTGGTGTTTCATCTCTAAGTATGTCTTCTTTGAAAAAAATATATTATTTACTATAAAAAGTGGTTTATAGCGAAATAAGGTGATGACTAATGAATGGAGTAGGCGATTTTGAGTCACCATGTGGTCTTGTACGATGCATGTTGCAGACGGTTTGGTAGGTACGAGGGTTTGAAGAACGTATGTTTTAGACCGATTTTAAGCCATGCATTAAGGCATAAATGCCTTTCCGACCGGCATTGGGTTAACATTCACGTAAGTTGAACCCTGGGCAATTTATAGGTGTTCGATTTGATTTATTATTTATTCATAATTTAACATATGAAAATGCACAGGGCTCACAATAACTTTTAAAGAAGCAGGCTTATTCAGAAAAGAAGCAGGCAGGGGGGTCGTAGAAATTGGGCGATCTGAGGCTGAATTTAGCACACTTTGAAGTAAAAATCATAGCCAAACACAGATAAACATTTTATTATATACGTTATAAACATTGCATCTTGGTTATCACTATAACTCATTCACTGATAACTCATTCATTGATGCTATGGTAAGGGTGAACAAAAAAAACACCATTTCCAAAAACCCCATCACCATACAAGAAAGCTATCACCACATTTATTGGATGATTCTAAAATCCCTTGGAAAATGAATGAGAAATCAGAGAAGAATAATCATTGAATATTTTTATGCAAGCTCCAGGTCCATAGTCTATACAAATTAGTTTCCAAGAAAGCTAATAGAGATACCACCACATTAATTGGATGATTAATGCTCAAATCTTTTTTGAGATGAATAAAAAATCAGAGATTGGTCATTGAATATTGTTATAAGAGAATAAAACTATGTGATCTAATGTTACCTGTCAATTTTGGCTTTTTTGTAAAGAAATTGCTTATGTTGCTTGTTATTTTGACATGATGTAAAAAGTAGGGTCCGGGTACAGCACAGCCTCGATACAAAACGTTTAAGAATCAAATGTACATTTCTAATGGAAGCAACATATAGACCAAACTAATATAGGCTGAATTAGCCTCAAGCGCGGAGCGCATTATCACAAGTAACAATGTGACGCAGTTTGACACAGGATAGATCTCATCCTCAGGCTAGATGGTAAGGCCATACCTGTGCCAACTAAACTATGAAAATAAAATCATGAAACATGAAAGAAATTTGATAAAATCACTGGTTTTGTCAAATAAATCGAATTATTGGAGATTTAGCAAAATCGGGTGCATATAATATAAATCTAGGGTGGCAAAGAAGCCGGCAATTCTATAAAAGAAGTCGGACTTATTGCCGATAGCCGGCAGTTATTGAGAGCCCTGTACCACAACTTGAAAATAACTAGAATACTAAAATAGACAAGCTTTTAAGTGAGCAGGTGTATGACAAATTTTGTGTGACAGTGGTGTATTCCTTTATGCATCAAACATATCAGTCGAAGAAAGTATATGTCAATCATCTGCCATTGACTTAAAAAAGGGAGATTAATATTGAATGTTTGCAGGCAGGTATGTAAAACAGAGCTGCTATCAGGGCATGCATTTGGGCAAATCTCATAATCTTAACATCTTAGCTCACAATATTTATAGTGCAGATGAATGGGATGAAGTCACACAATATAATTTTATGCTGTTTATATTTACTTATTTATTTTCATCAAGTATTTCATCTGCAATTTCACTCGATGCTTTCAACAATGAACTAGTAGCACCATTTTTATTGTTTACATTATGACACCTGCAGGCCTGGACCACAGCGTCTTTGCAGACGAACATGTATGGGCGATAATACATGGTACGTTAACAATAGAAGTATATAATATATCATGTATTTATTCTTCATGTCCAAGTTGCACTGAAAAGCTGAGCACTTTTTTTATTTGATTTTGAGACACAAAAGTTCATATTTACTTCCAGTATGTGTTATAAGCCCATTTACAATAGAGGTTGGAAGTTCTTCGGCGAGATGTAAGATAATTTGGAACTTTTGCGCGAAGTAGCTGTCAGTGGATCATGCTAAGAAACGCGATCAGAAAATGGCATGTCGTCAGTTGATATGATAAAACCTCGACATAAACGTGACCAAGATGAACATTCATCCTTTAGTAGCTCATATGATTTTCATCAGAACGTTTTTACATTTAATAGTACACATGCTGAAGACTGTCTAGTTTCTTATTTTTACCATAATAAATAATAAAATATATAGCAACGAGTCCTATTTGGACAAATTCGACTAATAGCCAATTCATTTGACAGCTAACACCGAATGCGGCGATGCATGTGATTTGTTCAAATTAAACTATTTACTTAAAACACCTACATAGACTTATATATATGAATGGAATCACATATTACTGCAGATTATTTCCATCAAAATTATATATTAATACCACAATGTGTAACAGAGATATGATCCGATATCTGTGTAGCGTTTTTATTGTTATTATACCTATCGTCGTCTGCTGATAGTGTCAGTAGACTTTTTAGGATCATGCAACAATTTCACCGTTTCAACTTAAATTAAATATACTAAATGCGATAGTTTATATTTAATTTTACTATGGCACGAAAGCAAAATATATTATCTTTGATGTGCATAAGTGAGATTGTTGAAGTCTAAAGTTTTATTGAGCTGTGTGCGTTCAAAATGTATTGCGCAATTTCTCCCATAAGCATAACATTGGGACGGCTGGTAAAATCGCTGCTCCATAATCCAGTTAAGTTTAGTCTGGTTGTCACGGTAGTTCCTGTTCTTGTGACTTTCATCCCCTATTGCATTTAATGCTATTTTGTATGTGTATTGCATATACCATTGGTGGCTGTCGCGCTGATTAAAGTTGGAAAATGAAGTAAATACATCTGTTTGAGGTGTTCATTCTTCATAAAAATGAAGTTCCCAACTTTGTTCCAATCACTGTCTCAGTCTGCAAATTTGATTAAGGCCTATCTTTTGCCCATAACTTTGTCAATTTTCATGCTAACTAAAATCCTATTGGGAAAGATCTTTCCACACATCCTTTAACCCTCGTAAAATTCATTATGATACCTCAGTGCCAGACATGCATTTTCGTGACATGTTATTCACTGTGGGGGGCTTCAATGTAATCATAGTTGAAATATGATCCTTTGTAGCTCTTATGTTTTTCATCAGAACATTTTCACATTTACAGTACACATTCAGGAGACGGTCTAGTTTCTTATTTTCACCATTATAAATAAAAGATATATACAGCATCAAGTTCAATTTTGACTATTTTGAGTAATCGTCGATTCATTTGACAGCTAGTGGACCAAATTTGAAATGCCGTAAAATCAGTAGAAATTTTAAGTGCAGTGACGTTTTATCCAGGATACACACGATAAAAACAACATAAACCATCCATATTTCATAAAAAATATTTTTACTTACAATATTCCGGACCAAAATTTCTTTATATTCGGCATTGGACAGGGATCATTCTATCATCCGACAAAGACATCATCCGATTTGATAGAAATACTAGACATACCCAACGTCCACACTTAATGGGTAGTTTGCCAAACGCTTTTATTTGTGATCCGAACCAAGATACAATAAGATGAGGCGTGGATGACGAATAATATGATAATTCTTCTTCAAAAATTTCTATTTTGTCTGAAATCTTACCGATTTGCGATGGGATATCAGCCTTGCGCCTTTACGGCGCTTGCAATAGATTCGTAAGAGCGCTCTTGATAAAGGCTTATTGCATCATTTAGCACTTGTCAAAATTGTTATGCTGGCGATTGAACCTAAGAAAACCGCTACCGCTTTCAAGGCTGAAAAATTCCATGTTTGATATGACCTTGAAGTCTAGTTTCACATTTCATGTTGGGCCTCAAAGAAAAAGCTGGTTTCTTCAGGTTTCCAGCAATGTATGACAAGCTATGGTTTTGCGAACGTAAATAAGAGTATTTCAGGACTCAAAATTGAAGCAGAAAAATGCGTGCTAGGTTGTCAAATATTCGTTGTCACGAATAGGAATTAAAATATTAACACTATACTGCTTATTTCCTTCTAGAAAATATTGAAATGTCAAGGTAATGTTGTTGTT
>JAGTTF010002176.1:0-10389 GCA_019095985.1 Streblospio benedicti | reverse complement strand
GAAAATGAGAGGCTATCTGCTTTCTTCTGCACATGGTAGAGTTTTTTACATAATCTTTCATTTCGGGGTTATGCTTAACCATATGATACACTGTGTAATACATTTTAGCAGTTGCCTCCTCCCGATCTTCCGGCACGACCTATCTCAAGCACATAATCCTCAAAATCCCGAGGGCAACCATAATGGAATACTCTGTTTACACTTTTCATATTGACCCCTAAGCCAAGAGCATTGGTTGCAAAAATAACTCGATAGTGCCCATCATCCAGAGTTAAGTCTGATTCAATCAAACCTTTTTTTGTCTGGTATGGTATCATGAAAATACATGGCAAACAAACGAACACCTTCCAAACCAGACACAAAAGCACTATTTCCTAAGACCTGATCAAAGCGTGTGAACAAATCTGTACAATCACGGACTGTCTTACAATAAATAATGGTTTTGGGGTGAGTATACCATTCTGTCTTAACTCATCCAACAGTTTATCAAAACATGAAGAATCCTGTACCTTTTCAACAGAGAGATTGTTATGTTACTTCTGTCAGGAGTGCGGACAATAACGTGAGGTTTCTTCATTCCAAACTGTCTTTGGAATTGCACACGGGTCTTTTGTTGTTGCTGTTGCTGTTAAGGCAAGGATGGGCGCTTTCATCACAGTGCTGCGCAAGTCATGTAAACACGGAATGCCTGTAAGTAACAAAAGGTTTCTGGACGGTGTGGAATGCCGTTGGGCGTTCGTCGGTGCTTTTCTCGGACGATTCGCCGGTGTTTTTAATGTGGTCGTTTTTTTGTCAGCGTTAGGCGAGATAGATTTCGATGCGTGTTTTCAACCCTTTAGGCAACAAATCATGGTCGAGACCACTCTAGGCAATTAGACAATAATATGTATGTTCCAGTCAGATGTCTCAACCCTCCTGCACCTCAAGCAGTTCTAAAACTTACAAAATGTGGCTGCAAATCTGGATGTCAATGACTGCACTTTGCAGCTGTTTCAAGAATGCCCCTCTGTGTAAATGTTTTGATAGCAATTGAACACCTCCTCTAACAATTTCACTTAATAATTTTATTTTTCTATTTTTCTTGACATGTTGCACCTAATAACTTCCAATCTTACAATCATAAACACGCGTTTGATAGAAAATTATAAATAAATTAAAACAGAGAGAATAACGAGTGGATTGACATTGGGAGGTTTCGTACTAAAAACAGGACTGTAGCCTTTATCACTCGTGCGCCGTAAGCCGAAATTCGACTGTCGGAAATAGTTATCAAGGCTGGATGTTATGGAATTCCCTCTTTGTTTACAAAACATTGGGGTGGGTACATTTCCGGGTACATTTCAATAAACCGGGATAGGAAACTGATTAATTATGAAGAAATGAAAAGCTGCATATAGATAAAAATGTATATATTCAAATGGCTCAGCAAGTACTATTTATGTGGCATAAAAAGTTTATATGACATGAAATTCACCTGTTCATGTCTCTTTAAGTACATTACATAGAGCTCCAAAATGATATATAATGTTGCATATCGCGTGGTTTTCATATTTTTATCAAGCATTTTAGCAATTTAGGTGAACGTGTTTTCCAAAGCGTCACTAGATATCGTTTGCATGGATTTAAAAGGTGATCATCAATACTAATCATCAATATTAATATATTTCTACGTTGTATACATATTTGTGTGTGTGTAATGCAAATTTCATTATTATAATTCATCTAAGAATGAAAATATCACATAATTATGTGGTCATTCGGTCAAAAAAATCCTATCAGTTTCAGAAACGCACTCTCACTTGGATGACCATAAGATGAAAGGTAATAGCCTAAATGACTTCAGATTGCACATAAATTTTCCTTGAATACTCCATTCCTATACAAATAACTCATTGCTTGAATATATGCAATACATTTTTAGTATAATGACACAAGTTGACAGAACGTACCCCTACCCCAAAAATGCGGATATTGAGATTTTGAAAACCAGTTGAACAATAATCAATTTATTTTCAATGTATTAAGATAAAAACCTATTATATATAAATTTAATGATGTTATAAGTAAAAATATTTATAAAATACAATTTATAGCCATCACTCTTGTTTATTTAGATTTTTTGAGGGTGGGGTGGGGTGGGGTGGGTGGGGTGAACATGGAGATTGGGTTTAGGAAATAGGTGCAATGCAGATTTAAAGAAATATTTACAAATATGTAAAAGATAAAACACAAATACAAAAACAAACTATCTTTTAATATGATAACATCGTGAGACTAATGATAGAGAACAAATTATTTATAAATTTTGTTCTACCGTTATTGTACTCAGTATACAAAACATTTACATGACATGCATATAGACAAATGTCAAAACAAAGTTTAAACAAATGATTTTTTGGTATGAAAAGCACCCATGCGAATGACGATTCTCTGAAAAATTTCCTTGTTGGCCCATGCTATTTGCATGGCTTTTGCATACAGGGCTGGTCCATCACAATGACTATGTGTTGGAGATTCAATCTGTCCGTATTGCTTCACAACGGTGCATAATTTCAAAGACAGTGTTAAGCTGTGTTGCAGGAGAATTTATGGTTGGCAAATATCCAATTTCATTTTCTGTTGAACTCAAGGAATCTCTTGTCAATATATTAACACAGGGATTAAATAAAAAAATCTAGAATTTACAATCGTAAACTTATATCTGTGTGATCGTTTGGTAACCAAGCACCTGCTTTACAGGTGCTTTACAAAACGTTTAACGTAGAGCATGACGTTATACAACGTTGTTTGATTATTGCACTTGAATTCATCCTTTCATCATAAAAAGGGGGTGTTCAGTTAGTGCAGCACACATTTTGTCTCCACTATAACAGAGTATCTACTACACACATGCCAGCCCCCTTTCATGGCTTTCAGTTTTCACCGTGTCCCAAATCAGTGTTTTAGGGATCCAATCAGTATTCGAAGGCTAAAATTCATTATTTGCCTTTAATTCTCTTATTATGTAGCAGGGAATAAGGTAAAGTGTAAGCTCAGAAATATTTACTTGATTAATCTTAATACTTGAATGCACTATTTTGTCAATATTTCGAAAATATTTTAATCATAAATGCTTTAAAGCACACATTATCAAAATAACGTGCATTCATGCATTCCAGCGGTAGAGTAATCACCTTTAGATGTGTAAGAACTCTTTTTTTATATTTAAGTATCTAATTTGAATAGGCATGTATTACCTACATAACTAACTTGTCTTACCATTTGGGGGCAACATGAACTTCGTCAGTCACCATCACAATTATCCGACTGGCGACACTGGCAAGCATATCAATGCCTGCTTTGCTGGTTAAAGATTCCGGGCTAGAGAACATCATATCACAGTCATCAATCAATGCACCCGCTTCTGATGATGGCCACTGAATAGCATTAAGTCCATGGTTCGTTGCTTCCTTCACATGGACAGCCATCAAACTAAGTAATGGCGAAACGATCAAAACCATGGGCTTGTCAGTTTTCTTCAATCTATGCTCAGAGTGTCCATCGATGATATTATAAAGTCCAACAAGGCTGAAAAATATGTATGACTTCCCATATCCCGTTGGTAATACGCACACAACATCCTCACCATTAAATAAGTGTTCTAAAGCTTCAATCTGTTCTTCTTTGCCTTCAAAATCATCCTTGCCAGTCATAATTTTCATCACCTGGTCAAACCCACTTCCTATATCAGCATCCATATTCACCAAAATATTATCAAACACTGCAGCAATAGTAAATCTCTCAATCGGTTGGCATCTGATCACCAAAATATGTTCATATAATAAATAATCACAGTAAAATATTCAATCAGTTAACATGTGGCATTCAACAGGAAGTTGTTTCTCAACAGGAAGTTGTTTCAAAAACAAACTTTAATGAGGTATCTGCATTATTCATGAGCATGAATTCATTAAAAACCAATCAGCTTGAATACTGTGTTAGATACTGATGTGTCTCTTGTCTACATGATACCAGTCTGGCAGTCAGTCATTCTAAGCTGGGCATCACATCTACTTGTTCGTGACAAATATTAGTTTTCCTTTACTTTGATTTTGAAAATAAAAATGGAAGATGGATATGAAACTGAGGAAGCACCTTCCCAATATCTCGATTTGGTTGAGAATTACAATGGATTATCGGGTTTTGGTTCATGTGAAGAAATTGATGATGATGTTCATGTTAGCAAATAGTTCTGTTTAATGGTTTAATTTGTACATATAAAGTTAGTGTGAGTTAGGATGTATAGTCTTCATTCTTAATCACCATTTTCCTTCATGAATAATTAGTATTGTTGGTTTATATTGCATACGACTTCTGTATGACATATGTTTGTATTTGTAGATATGTTATTTGTTTCAATAAAATTGTACATTTGATATGTCTTATGTTTTCAGGACTAATCCCATTCCTAGCTGGCTGCCACCTGCAAACCACAACAACCATACAAACATGTGTAACAGTATCATGTAAGATACTGTAACATACGTGTTTGTATGTTTGTTTACACACCACGTGGTTTTAGGTGCCCAAATGTCTGTCTGTTGAAAATAAAGACCTCTTACCGGTCCATTCTAAAAAAATAATGACTTCCACGCACAATAGTAGCATACATTAACTAGTAAAATGGACCTAATAATGTCACTGTCTATATATTGGCTGATTATTGATTTATAGCAGTATCATCTATTACCAAGAAGTGGTTACATTTTTGGAGCCGATGTGTCTGGAGTTTGTGGTTATAGAATATTAATTTTAATGGTGCATTCAAATAGTAATAAGAATGTGATTCACTAGTAAATGGACCTAATAATGGGCCCAAATGGCAGCAATAATTTTACAATTTTTACCCCATTACTACCTTCCTTGGGGGTGGAGGGTCATGAAATTTACAATTTCTTTGTCTCCTTACCCTACAGATGATACATACAAAATTTGGTTAAGATTGGCCCAGCAGTTTTTAGAAGAAGATGTTCACGACGCACAACGCACGATGGACAATGGACGACGGACAACGGGCACGGCGGACGCCAACCCCATAGTAATAGGTCACCTGAGTAAATACTCAGGTGACCTAAAAAGGTCATACACGAGCCATGAACGCCGTGAATGACCACTCGCCTGCTGGTCATAACGGACGCCCGCTGTGGGTCATACACGGCCCGTGGAGACTGTGAATGGACACTGATTGGGTTCAAAACATACCTCAACTATAACTGTAAATAATGATAACAATTTTGTCAAATCGTACTATGAATAATGAAGTATATTGGTAAAGGTTGTGAAATTGTCAATATTACATGTATAGTTTTAACAAATGGTTAAAAGTGAACAATGTCGTTTTGATTTAATTTACATACACAATTTATACATCACATTGATTATTGACTGAAACGAGCTTTAACATAACAACAGACTCCCATATCACAGTTTAATAATATCAAATTTACAATGGATTTGTAGTAACACCATCATCTTGCACTATTCTTTTTAAAATATAAATGTGTTAACCCTGTGTTGTTCCAGTGTTTTATACACTGGCTTGTACCCAATTATTTATGTCCGTCCGTCTGGGTCCATCCATCCGTACGTCCCGTCCATCCATCCGGCCCGTTACCCCTCTACAGGTCGCATCGTTTGAGATAGGATGCTCAAATTTGGCATGTCGGTTGGAAATGGTGACCACAAGAACTCTATTTCACATGGGCCCAAACGGTCCATATTTGGGCCCAATTTTTGGGTCCATTATTAGGTCCATTTTACTAGTGAATCACATTCTTATTACTATTTGAATGCACCATTAAATATATATAAAAAAAAAAAATATTCTATAACCACAAACTCCAGACACATCGGCTCAAAAAAATATATCCACTTCTTGGTAATAGATGATACTGCTATAAATCAATAATCAGCCAATGTATAGACAGTGACATTCCAGTGTATTAAACACTGGTTTGCCCTCACCGGGTGCTTTTCATTTTGATAGTATGTGCACATTTGACCATTTTTGTAACGAAACCTCTATTTACATACATTTTTCTTGTTTTTGTGCGGTTAATAATTTCTTCATTTCTCTATTTTCATTTTTATTTTCTGCTATTTAGGCCAAAATCAAACCAAACATATATATTTTAAGCTTTTCGAAACAAAAAGTATCCTTTTCAAAATAACAACTCCCTAATAACAATATTGACATTAAAGCAAAAGTCTGTCTTTTTACTAAAATTATAATGTTTCATTTCATCCACCCAACCATCTATTACTGCACCACTCCATTCCTCAGCCCACTACACACATGTCACGTACTCCATTTTCACCTTCACTCTCAATTTTTCCCAATCCCCTCTCTATAACCTCCCTACATTCTATCCACTCGATTCTTACCAATTCATTTTTGTACATAATGCACCCCCATTCTCACACTTTTATACAATCTATTATCCATGCTGTTTACAATGTACTCATACCTATTATAGAGAAAGGGAAGATGGAAGGAAGTGTAAAAGTGGTTGAAAAGGCAGGGATGAAGATAGGTTCTATGTTACACATTAATATTCACACAACAATCAATAATACATATATATAAACAATATATATATATATATATATATAATCAATAATACATGCGTAAGTCCCGTATCATTACAAATACGGGTCAGACTTTCCCACAGTGCACAAGACCCCACTTCTTGTCAAAGGGAATCATTTTTTATTGAAGAACTTGGCAATATTTCGTTGTGAACGCCATTAAGAATAAAAATGTATCTTATTACACATCTCGCACTAACAGGCGGAATATGGGTATGTTAAAAATCTTTGCTAGTACCATGACAAAAACCAATAAAATTCATGTATAATTAAGCGTATATTTTTCAGGTTTATAAGAATTGTAGGTTTTATATTTTCTAAAGCCACCCGGCATTTTACACTTCACTTCTCTTACAACATTCTATCACGCTTCTGTTTCAAAATCTGTAATTAGTAAGATTATTACAACTAGTCAGCTTTTAATTTGTCGCCTTAACACGTTAATTAATAAGAAGTAAGTGCGACCGTTATGAAAAAAAAGTATTTCATTTACAGATCGGGTTACAATCACAACATATTTCACGAATAGCTTTAATATCAGTTGATTGTAAAAAGGGAGAAAGTAAAAAATGGTTTTAAAATAGATAGAGCAGAGTGTGATTAATGAAAACTTTTGTGTGGAACTTGTATACTTCCACAAAAATAAAACCAATATCCGATAATTATATCACTAACCACGCTAACATACGATTTGAAATTGAATTTGAGAACAGTCCTCTCATAATTATCCTCTCCAAGATCGCATTTTAATTGAGTTTAAAAAGCTCATTTAGAACGTTATGAAATAGATTTTTAAAAACGATATTGTGTACTATCACAGTACAATGAAGAAAAAAGTCGCTTCTTTTAATTGATTTTCTATACTGTAAGGATTTACGTTGTTATTTTGAAAATAAAACCGAGCTTTAAAAACTGTATATCGATTCCATGTTTTTGTAATATAAGAGTTCGATTTTGTAAAAACAAATATATAGATTAAAAATCGCGTTTTCAGAGAAGTCAGTTTTGAAAACTATCGTTAAGACACACTTCACTGAACAGAGTGTGAATAATGAAAACTTTTTTGTGTGGAAGTTGTATACTTCCACAAAAATAAAACCAATATCTGATAATTATATCACTTACCGCGGTCTATACACAACTATTCTTTCGTCTTTTTTAAGAACAGTCACTTTCCGTAACTACCCTTCCCAAAATAGTGTTTTAATTGTGTTTAAAGACTCATTAGTGTCAAGATCATCGCACCGAATCGAATAGAGAATCATAGATGATGACATTAATATATTGTTACGGTTTTAAGAATGCCTATTCACGGTCAGGGTACAATTAATAGTGTCAAAAAGACGTGTTAATGCATCACCTGCAATTGGTGCTAAACGAGATATAACAAAACAAAATAAAAAAACTGTCAATCTTGTCACGCACGTAATACGGTGATTTAATTTCTAACAATAGTTGACACTTAGATAGATAAAATTAAATGAAGCTGGGTGTCGTTTTTCAATGTCAATTCATGTATATAATTAAAAGCGGGTTTGTACCCCTTATAATATTCGATATTGATATTATTATTATCGTTATTCGTACTGACTGTTCTTAAAAATAATTTCAAATCTTGTGTTAGCGTTAGTAGTGAAGTTTCGTTCACGAGTGGTTACAATCTAATGAAATGCCCACTTCTTGTCAAAGGGAATCATTTTTTATGGAAGAACTTGGTAATATTTTGTTGTGAACGCCATTAAGAATAAAAATGTATCTTATTACACATCTTACACTAATAGGTGGAATATGGGTATGTTAAAAAATCTTTGCTAGCACCATGACAAAAGCCAATAAAATTCATGTATAATTAAGCGTATATTGTTCAGGTTTATAAGAATGACAGGTTTTATCCTTTCTAAAAGCCACCCAGCGTTTTACACCTCACTTCACTTCTTACAACCACCCAGTTGTCGCACCTACGAGAGCACGTGCTCAGTATTTACGTCACTCTGATAGATCTATAAATATAAGAATTTTGATTGTCGTTTGATAATCATTTAAAGGGCCTCGATTGTGTGGAAGAATGATTAATAGGTTTGAAAGGTGGTCAACGTGCAGTGAATTGATTAATGGGTTTAAAATTTGTTTTTAATGAAAATGGGGTTTGCAGCAGATGTACATGACAGGACGGGTCTAAAACCAGCTTTGATTGGTCAATTTCTCGTTCATGGTCACGATGCGGCTTGCTTCACCGTTCATCTACCTCTCACAAGGACGTTTCCCAAGGCCAAGGTCGGAGCAAAAACTTTTAAATTTACGTACTCCATCAGGCCCTCCACACCTACCGCCCGACTTTTGACGCCGGGGCTCCCTTGCCAGACCGCTAACGCGGTGACCGCCTGACTGAAATTTACGTCCTTGGTCATTCACCCTCTTACAAGGATGGTGCAAAAATTAATTACACTTAATTGCTTTACATTGGTTAGTTTCTCGTTCAAGGCCAAGCAGTTACTGCTTTTTTGTCCGCTACGCTGCACCGATTTTCACCGTTCATTACCCTCTTACAAGGTCAAAGTCAAAACTTTTAAATTTTACTCCATGGAGGCCCTCGCACCTGCCACCCAGCTTTCACGCTGGGCTCCTTGCCGGACCGCTAACACGGTAACTGCCTGACTGAAATTTACGTGCTAGGTCATTCACCCTCTTTTAAGGACGGTGCAAAATTAATTACCCTTAACGGCTTTAGGTGAGGCCTCGGGCTCTCCACACCTGCCGCCCGACTTTGACGCCGGGCTCTTGCCGGACCGCTAACGCGGTGACTGCCTGACTGAAATTTACGTGCTAGGTCATTCACCCTCTTTCAAGGACGGTGCAGCAATTAATTACGCTTAATTACCCTTCTAACAATAGGAACAATAGGAGTAAAATCATTGCATAACAATTTGTGCAATCTAAACCCAATATTCTACGGCAAAGGTTCGTTTTGATATCTTTTGATGAATGTGTCACAATTCAAATGAAATATGTGAAAGATTATTGACAATCCACCATACAAATTCTGTTTTCATTCATTATAATGACTATTATCGTCATCATTTCTCATTCTTTCATTTTTTATATTTGCGACATATTAATCATTTTCGATCATCCATCAAACCATCAATTGCGCCTAACTACTTCATTGACCACACTATCACTGTCGTTAACGCTCATTGTTATGTCATCATTATCATTATCGCCAATTTGGTCGTTTATAAACAGTTCGTCATCTGTATCCCAATTGTTTTCTTCTGCATCCATGTCATCGCTGCTTGTCTCGCGCAAGCTTCGTCTAATATTAAATCATGTGTGTTAGAACTAATTCTATTTTTCTTTTTCTTTTTGAATCACCATCTTATTTTGACCCAGTTTCTTTGAATCTTTGTCGACGTGCTAACTCGTGTTTCTGTGAAAGTTGAACTAAATGAACTTTTATGAGCGGAAGGTCGTAGCTACAATACAATAAATAGGAAAGCATTACATTAAGGGAAGAGTCATTTTGACTTTCTCGGGGGGGTCGGTTGGTTTTCTCGAGGAACTAGGTTTTAAAGTCTGACCCCCCCTATCATGATGAAATGAAAAGTCTGACCCCCCCTACTCAAATGATATTGAAACTATGACCCCCCTATCCAGGCCATTGTACATATTTATACAGAGCGACATATGTGTATATAAACAAGCAACATCAGTGCATTTAGAATGTTTATTAAATTCACTTGTGATATCTAAACAAGTGCTTTA
>JAGTTF010002173.1:88058-99598 GCA_019095985.1 Streblospio benedicti | reverse complement strand
ATATATCAAGCAGGCCATTATTTAATTGACAAGTATGAGATGCTGTTCAATACGTCCAACAAAAAATCACCAAACATTAGCTTTGAGAACTATTCTGCATGTTTTATTACAACTGTGACAATGAATTCGAACGAACTAATGTTAAATATGATGAAAAACTTTTGTGTAAATCAAGCAGAGTCATTATTTTAGTTGCATATTATGAGATGCTGTTCCATCAGCCCAACAAACAAGAAAAAGGTCACTTTGTGATTAACTCTATAACTCATTCATGTTTCAAAATCATATTTCAGCCTTGTCATTGGATTGGAATGAATCTTTTCCCACAAAGGCATTGTAATGTTATGGTATTGTCATGATGGGGTGTTTGTGTATTTGTTTATTTGTTATTGTTAAGTGTATTGGTGAGAACAGTTCTCAAGTGTATTGACAAATATTTATAAGAATTACACCAAAAGCGTAACTTTAACCTTGAGGCAAATAATTAATATCTGCTCATGTGTAAGTTGAAATCATTAATGAAAATCATGGACAACTGTGATATTCCATACAGGCCAAAAGACTCAGTCTTTCCAATGTGAACATATCTAAACAAACAAATGTGAAGGGAATGTCACATTTTATTCATTGTATATTACGTCCTTGCAGAAACATGCATAACCCTGAGTGGTGTTTGTTTCCTAATTAGATTTTGATCAGCGTTTTAGTCCCTAAAGTTGGGTTGTTTAGGACTTGGAGCCTGGAACTACGTGAAAAGGGATGGAGATTTTAACAGTTTGTTTGATACCCTGAATATTCTGTGAATATTTATATATTTTTCCCTGGATGAGACATTTGATTATATAACTTAATAATTTACATATCTGTTTTAAATATTTGATTTGATTGAGGCTGTTTTGTTGTATAATTACAATGCTTTGCAATTGTATGATTTAATGGTTATGGTGTTAGGGCAGTTGTTAGTAAATGTATATACATTTTCACATACTATAGAAAAAAGCAATTGGTAAATCTTAATGAGTGAGTATTGCATCAAAATGTGAATGTTAATTGATATTTCCCCAAGTGCAGTAACATCCTTTACATTTGTAGACAAGTGGAACTTTGTTTTTGTGGAGAAATAATAATCATGTTTTTGTTGAAGTACACTAAGGCCTAGAAAAAATGATCCTGTGGTTCCTGTAACCCTAGCTAACCCAGTTTAACCCCTAACCTAATCTTTTATTGAGTTTTTTATAAAAAAACTTCAAACCTATGGATTCAGACATAAAAAATAATATACTAATTTAGCGATCAATTAAAAAAAAAATCATATGTAATTCATCATTTTTTGTTTAATTTTACCATCATGTTGTGTGCAGTCACTTTTCGTTTTCTATGTGGAGTAAAAAAAAAAAGTGGCCCCTACCTAACTAATTTTTAACGGTAAAAATATGAAGAAAAAAATAAAATTATCTACCTTACTAACCTATTTTTCAAAATCATGTTACCGAACCAAACAATCATTTTTTCTAGGCCTAATGATGTATATGAAAAAGACAATAAACACAACGCTTTAATTTGCTTTAATTCTGTTTCTATCATTCACAAAAATCACGCCAATAACCCAATTGTTCATTCTATCTCGTGCTCTTTGCGAAAAACACGCTCCCCAAAAACACGGCGCTGGTGCCAATAACCCATCAATGATTGGCTCAATCTTAGCAAGGCGTGCCTTTACATTTTGCGGAGGAAAACACGCCCCAAAAAACCACGGCGCTCAAAACTCTTGACGTCTGTCACAATATCAAAACAGCGAAATCACTTGAATGTTAGATGTCATAATATGATTTATTTTTCAAATATTTAGGACTTTTTAGTCATGATAGAATGGTGAAAACTTTCGATTGACGTGTCAATCGCAAAAAATTGACTTGAATGCTGAATGTTATAATATGATTTTATTTTAAAAATTAATGGTCAGTCATGATAGAATGGTATTGCATCAAATGTGAATATTTAATGATATTCACCCAAGTGCAGTAACATCACTTACATTTGTAGACAATCAGCAAAAAATATTACAGGCAAAAGTCTTCTCTTAAATAATGATACCCAGGCCAATCTTGGTCAACAGTGGGGCTCAATCGACTTTCTTATTCCCTTTAAAACACTGAACTTTTTTTTCCCCACATGGTATGCTTTTTTCAAATATTTTCTTTTAGCAATGCAATGACTATATAGAGGACTTTTCTTTTGCACTTTTCATCTGGGGGAAAGGGGAGACTTTTTAAATTTGAAAACTTGGGGATGTTTCATCCGCCATTTTCTAATTGACCCCAAAAAATATGATAGTATCCCATTATTTTAAACTTATTTTTTTGCTGGAAAATAATAATCATGTTTTAGTTGAAGTACACTAATGATGTATGATAGCCATGTGAACAATAAACGCTTTTTGCTTTAATTTGTTACTGATTCATACATATCACTGACAAATTGTACTCAGTCCAATTACTCACTATTCAGTGTGCTTTCCACAGGGTCATTTATCGTTACATTCTTACTAGTATTGAATGCACAATGACAGATCAATATTACAGCAACAGCAAAAGTCTACTTGTTGCTTCAAGATCAATATGTAGCATACCAGAGCCAATATTATTAGACAGTGGAAAACCGATTTTTGTGGCTGAACACATACATTGAAATTATGTACTTTTAAATCAAGATTTCCATAACATTATAGTAAACATCTTTATTGCGCATAAGTCAACGTTGTCTACTAGCGACGCTCTCCTCTCTGTGCACTTTTGATCTAGCCAGTGTCAAAATTTTGTCTTCTATCATTTGAATTGTTGATGCTTCAATGTATGATCATATACAATCTCAAACCCGAGCAAATACAAATTATAGATGACAAGCGCATTACTTAACAAGCCTATCAATTTCCCTTTATAATACATAAAAATATATTTGGTATTAAAATTATATAAGGTCCTGAAATTGATAATTAGTCAAGACTTATTAAGTGGCCAGAACTGATTTTTCTATGCAGTATAAGTTGATGCCAATGATAAAACTAAAACTATCTATACAAATATACAAAAGTAGTTCATAGTGCAGCTTGTAGCTGTTTGGTGCTGAGTGAAAAAGTTAACACTCAAACGCAGGGGTCGTTATGAATATGATTTGCACTATACTTTAAGGTCTATTACCATTGTAAAGTTTTAAGTGTGTAGATGTCAATAATTTTTTTGTTACTCATGTCGCCTCGCTCGTTTGAGATTTATAAGTTTAAAGAAAAATTCATGTGGTCACGTTGCCGATCTAAATGTGTGGGATTGTCTGCTATGGATGATGTCATTAGTTTGCAGAAAATCGGATTACATGAGATGATATTTTAAAATATTAAAAACACAAACAATGATTCACATTATGTAATTTAATCATTAGTTTTAAGTCTTTGGTGATAATAACCGTTCTGAATCTACTGCAAAGCATCCACGTTCAAACAAAACACATGATATTGAAACAAATAAAAGATAAAGTAAAGGCTCCAAATTTTAAAATCTTTATTGTTTTCAAAACAAAACAATCCCAACAAAACTGAGAAATATATTGTTAGGAATTGACATAATTTCTATTTTGAAAGGAAAAATTAAAGCTCAAAGCCAAGTTTTCTTCTGATATAATATTCAAATTGTGAAGCAAAAAAGATAATACTTGTCTAAGTTGAACAATTAATGATACCCACCATCATAGTCCTTTATATATTAGTGCAGTGGCTTAGGGTAATATTTTCATAGAATTGTGCAAATGGTGTTACAATCACCAAAATTTGGATGATGAAAAGGTCAGCATGGCGGCCATCTTGAAATATGACCACCATTTCTTATTTTCAGATGCTTCTACGAAAATATTCCCTAAATATGCCCTTGAGACTCATCATGCCAATGTTGCTGCACCATCACCAGTTGCACGATTCAGTCCGTTATAGCCACTTCATATAATGAAACTGGGCTGTTGTATAGCAACAAGATATTTTATCACATTGTAATACTTTTCAGTTCAAGTCTAAGTCAGGGTTAGGTCAGTACTTCTGGTTTGGCACCCTGAATATTTTCAACTTGAAATTGTTTTTATTGTGTCACAGGCTGTCAGCAAAAGGGGTTCAGAGTTATCAGAAATCGTTCTAAGGCTAACATACATAATCACATTGCCACAGGTTAGTACACAGCGGAAGACAAATTGAGTATTCTTCATTCCATTTACTACAATCGGTGTTTTCACTTTCTTCTCATGTTCCAAATCAGGAGATTATTGTCAGAAGTATTATGTTTTTAGTTAACACTTTGTCAGTGACACTTTGTCACTTATGAAATTATGTCTCAACAACTGTTACAGTTTCATGAAAATTGGATTTGTATTTGATAATATATTTCCCATACATTCCTCGAAAATATATTCCTCGTAAATATTTTGACACTAACACCCCTTTATATACAGCATATACAGTGCAAAAGTCAGGATTTTACTCAGGTCTATATTAAATATAAATCAAACTTGATTAAACTTTTACAGTTTTTTAGAAGAAATTAAGAATCTTTTGATGGAAATTCATTTATCCTGGATATGAAATATACAAGTTCAACAATAGTTTCTAAACAAGCGGATGCTGTCGAAAGCTCAATGTATGAACTGATTATTATCCTTGTTTAGAAACTATTGTTGAACTTGTATAAGAAATTAAGAAGTGCACTGACAAAAAGTTCAAGCGAATATGTTTAATTCTTTTGGATATAATGCCCTAATTCGGGTTTGAAAAGAACTGGAAAACACAAATATAATGGCTGGCAGTGAGAAAATCCCGAAAGCGTAGGTTTCATATGTCATGATTTCACCACAATCATCCTATGATCATGATGCGAATTCATTGTTCAGGTGAATATCCATCTAAACACTTAACAATGGACATTTTTGGTGAGGTACAGTTTCAGTTGGTGCATGTAGATGACGTTCTTGATCTTTTTGTCGAACTCGCAAATATCTGGGACAATGTTCTGGATTACGTTATGGTACTACAAATTTGTGACAAATAAAGATGGCTGATGAAGAGTTAGTGTGCGACTGGAAAGCTTCTGAGGTAAAACATTTTTCAGTATAAAATGTAAAAATATATACTAAACACTCAAATGCAATATACACAGTTGGACTCGTTTATCTAAAACTCTAAACTGGTAAATTAGATTTATGGATAACCCACCGGATTAACATATCCCTTCATCTATATAGATTTACACCAAAATCCTAAATCATATTAACATGGTATCCATAAGAAATCCCACTCACCCACATACTCCACACGAGAAAATAACTGGATGACGACTGTTATTGCTAGAATAAACCCAATTTAGGTCAGATGGATGTCTGACTTAACAGAACTCATCAGTTACCGTTAAAGGATCATAGCAAAGTGTTCAAAGAAAGAATGTCATATATTCACAACGTCATCGTGTATAGCGAAACTGTAATCTACATATAAATCCTTATTGTAGTTTGATGTATTAATATGCATTTTGTGATAATGACACGGTCTATTGCTTGCTGCTGTACACGTCATACTTTTACTACGACATACACAACAAAGAGTATCATCCTCCTAGTCATTACTGTCAGTAATATAAACAATGATCTGTCCCTGAAGTTCTCCTGTCCATACCTCTGCAGAACCACCCCTGTCCTTCTAGCGTATTCACCAATTAAAATTAACATACAAATGTAATATATTGATACAAAAGCAGTCATTTAAAGATGAGTGTTTATTGAATGAGTATCTCCATCTTCCTCACTATTGAAGTCCGCCACATTGACAACAACCTGTCCCTCAAGTTGGCCTGCAGCTGCCTCTTCCTCTGTAGACACGTCGTCCCTGTCCGACACGAGTGAGTAAGTCCTGTATTTCACCTCATCGTCACTGCTCTCCACTTCCGGCAGGTACGAGTCATTGTTATTCCTGCAGTGCAGCTGTAACGTGTCTTTCTCACTCAACGCTTTTTCAATCTCCTCCTCTTCGTACACAATGCCCTCCTCCTCATGAGGACAGTCCACAAATGCCTCATCCTCCTTCTCGGGACAGTCACTACACAGCTCAACATTGTTGTTCATCAAACGAACATTCCCAGATGGCTCCGACCGCTCACATAACAACTTCTCGCTTTCATCATGCGTCGTATTTCCACTGCTATGCGACGAATCATCTCTATGATGAATCAAACGAACATTTTCCTCTTGCTCCGCTACTTTCTCACACAACAACTTCTCATTTTCATCGAGCGTCGTCGGGACGTTGTATTCCCACCATTATGCAAACATTCCTCGACATGATCTGCAGGCTGCATACACGTGACCTCATGGCTCCGCAGCACTTTCTCTCTCTTCGGCTGTGAGTTTGGCTGTTTTTTCTGCGAGTCTGCAGCATGGACGAGGTCGTGGTTGAGACACACGGAGCGCTCGCGGTGGACGCGCTTACAGCTGTGACAGACGCCCAGCACGATGAGGGCCACAGTGAGCAGGACGCAGAGGCCAAGCAGCCCCAGCAGCACGTGGTTGATCATCAGGCCAGACACTGCAGAAGAAGTAGTGAAATCAACATACTATGTAAAATGTAAATGTGCTTATTTACAGTCACAATTCACAGTTTGTTGTGTTCTGGTGACTTTGCGTTCACAACAGGTCATTGACAGCATCCTTGTCACCCAATATCTTTCTCAACTCCCTGGGGAGCATACATGTAATGTGTAAGTAGCACAGAGCTAAAATAGATTTGGTCCATATGGTTTACACCAAACTACGTGTTGATTTCAAATGTTTGCAGCCTCCATCCAACTGTCAATATTGATGCGAAAAAAAATCTTAAAAATGAAATGACCATACCAACGAAGACGAAGAAGGTCCTGATGGTGAGGTCCGTGCGTCCCGTGTCGTCCACAATGCCAGCTACCTCACAGCTGCAAGCAATGGAGGAAGGAGTATGAAGGTTATGCTCAGTGACGTGATAAGTGTTACTGCGATCACCCCTTTCAACTTTTTTTTAAATATACCCTTGTTCAAATATTTTGAAAAAAAGAAATAAACATACTATACAATTATTTGGTGACAACAGCCATGCACCAGTATGCATAATCTTTAGGTGAATTATTATTTTTATTTTTTATTTTGTGCATTTTTTTTTGGGGAATCTGTTTCAAATTACAACATTGTGAAATTCGCATATCTATTAGAGCCATACTATCAGCATATACAATATATAATGATGCATATGTACAGGTTTAAGGTTTTTTGATCATATTCACAATTCTGATGCTGATTCTTATACTCAGAGGTCTGAACATTATTTAATTATATTCTTTTCATTCTTTGCAACAATCATTTCAGTGAATTTGAAATTTGTGAAAATTGGACAAGTCCTAACATTTTTTGCGAGGAGAATTTTATACGATACAAATATAAATATTGCTAGCCTCGCACCTGTAGACTCCCTCCTCGCCGGCGTGGAGCGGCCACACACTCAGCTGACCGAGGCTGGGCGACGACACGCGGCCCGAGAGACACGGTCGCCCCGGCGACGACGTCTCAGGGAAACCTGGAAGACGGTGATAATATACTGCAGAGACTATTTTGTGTGTGATGGAAATGAAAATGTGAAAAAAACTGTCTAGATTCGTCCGTATCACTGAAAGAGGACATGATTCCTGCTTTGAGGTTGGTGGAACGTCAAGTGTTTGTTGTGCCTATTAATATGGATTGGCGTCAAATGACTCCAACATGGTGTCTTTATGATGCTGTCGTGGCTGCCGCTATCTGCTATTTTTTATATAAAATTGCCTATAAACAGCATATGGGGCCATCATGAACACCAGAAACATAACTTGCAAAACTACCCAGTACCATGAACGATTGCCCATAGTCAGATCTGGCCTAGCTAGTCATTTTAGGAGGAGTTCACCGGACAAAATCCCAAAATTTGTGTATTAATATATAGATTGTGCTGTGATTTTGTGATTCATGTTCTGTATTATATACGTAATATTGAAAACACTACTGTTTTGTATTAATTATATAGCTACCTATTGGAACCTGTCATTTTGTCTTTGGCAAGACTTTCGCTTTTGTCTCAAGAGCTTTGTCGGGTCTAATGAAAAGATCCTCTCACTGGGTCACATGACCGCCACAGATTTGGCGATCATGTGACAGCAGAGCACCGGGACAGAAATTGATTTCTTATGACGTGTCTGCACTATTTACCAGCATTCCAGTTGACAAGGCCGTAGAATGCATAAAAAGGAAACGGGAGAATGACGCCATTTACCAGCTACTGCTTGTAGATGGTGTGTTTGTTCTTCCTCCAGCTTCTTTACAACATACCACACCACAACATACCTCACCACAACATACCACACCACAACATACCACACCACAACGTACCACACCACAACATACCGACGTGTTCGCCATTGACGAGGTACTGCTTGTAGATGGTGTGTTCGTTCTTCCTCCAGCGGATCTGCAGCAGGGAGCGCGGTGACGTGACGAGGTGGGCGCAGTCCAGCCACAGCGCGGAGCCCGCCACCACCGATGTCAGCTCATCCGTACCTTTCAAGTTTCATGTTTCAATTTTTGAGCCTTCCTTCTATCAAGAAGCTTATAGGCTGTGTGCGTTGGAGAAAGAACGAGAACGGATAGAATTAAAAAAGATTAGTTTGGATAAGAACATAGCTTAAAAGTGTTAGTAACAGTGCAGGATAAAAGCAAGAGATTGGGGGTATAGTATTAATATGGGAGGGTATGGGTCAGGGTGACAACTCTTCCTTTGAAGATTGCCAATTATTTCGCCTCAATGGTATCCCTGGGAAGGTGGTTCCACTGAAAAGCTTCACTGCATTGGGGAAAGAAGGGATGTTTGGTTTGTTTGTCCTAATGCCAATGAAGCAGGCTATTGTAGAATACACGTCCCAACTAGACAAGAGATTGATGTAAAACTAACTTTATTTAATTAAACCATAGTACATATACAGTATGATAAAGTACAATGCAGTAATTACATATTCACAGTGTCCAAGGTGAGATTATGCTCTGCGCATATAATACAGGTATCAATCGGTCAGTCAATCAATGAACCACCCAAATTGGCAGAGACAGGTTTTTGAAAAAAAAAACGAAGACTGGGGCCCACTGTTATTATTAAGACAGATCATCGGTACCTTATGAGAATATTCAGACAATGAAACAGCCAATCAATCAGTCAATCATTCAATTAATCAGTCAATCAATCAATCAATCAACCAATTAATAAACCATACACTGGCAGATCTATGTTTTTTGTTAAAGGGGAAGGGCGAACTCATAGTATTATATAGGACAGCTTGAAGGTACCTAATGGGGATTTTCAGACAATGAAACAACCAATCAATCAATCGATCAGTCAGTCAATAAAACACCCACTGGCAGATCCAGGTTTTTGGAAAACAGGGGGCACATTCATAGGGATTTCATAGTAGACTTTGATATGCACAATGCACTATGGTTGCACAATGTTGTATGCTCCGACAAAAAAAGAAACAAGATTTTTTAAAATCTCTAGACAAGCAATGTTTTCTATTGCACTTAAAAATGTTATATACAAATTCTATCAAACGTTTAATAATGCTGACAAATCTTACTGAGAATGGGCAGTGAAATTCCTTTGATGTAGAGCGGGAAGGGAGAATAAAGTTAGGATTTGATTGATTGATTGATTTATTATTATTGATACAAGATCTAGCAAAAATAAAAAAATTATATGATGTCATTTCAGATAAACTACACTTTGAACTTACTGAGAATGGGCAGTGAGATTCCTTTGATGTAGAGCGGGAAGGCAAACAAGAGGGAGAAGAGCAGGAGGCCGGAGAGGATGGAGCCCACCACCACGTGGGCCACACAGCGGCAGCGCACACGCTTCTGCAGCGTGATCAGCTTAGCGTAGTCTGGAAAGAGACTTTTTGATTATCATTTTTTTCTAAGCTTTTATTTTGTTTATTTATTTTATTTGTATTCATTTATTATTTATTTTAAATTATAATTATAAGTTTTTATTTCCTTATTTTATTGATTAATTTTTCATGTTATTTGAAAAACATTTATTCTATTATTTATTATATTTTCATTTTCTTACTTTTTATGTTGTCTATTTATCTATTGTTTATTTTTTATTGTTTATTTTATCATGCTTTAATTTATCTTTAATCTGAAAGGACAATGAAAGAAAACAATGCCACGGGATCTACTACCATATACATGTATGACCATCCAAATGGAAAACGATTCAATTTAGAGGACCGAGTTTTACATGGAAATGGAATCCCACACACAGCTGGGTGTATTGGGGAAGGACAACATGAAATAGATGCATTCTATGTAAAACCTCATGTAAACCCCGTAAATTGACAATTTTTTAACTTGAAAACACACGGCCATTTAGATAATCATATTTGATTTTTGTTATTTTCTTAACAACGAAGAGAACACCATAGTCTTCAATTCAACATTTTGGGGGATATTTTTTGGACAGTTTCCATTTATTGGTATTGTGAACTAGTAATCTAAGAGCATACCTTTGCTTGTTCTGCGTGTCTTGCTGGCGCAGGCGTCACTATAAGCTCCTGTTTTAGTGTCATGGACGACAGGAAGCGCGGTGACATAGTCTCCAGGGTAGCGAACTGGGAGAAGGAGGAGAAGTTATTGTGTCATTTATTGACAAACCTAGTTATAGTTGGTTTGTAACATGGTCCCATTCTAAGTATTGTATTGTATTGTATTTATTGAGTGTCATCTGATAGAAGAGTTAGGTATTGCGGTTTTATTCACGGCTATATTTTATCATTTTTACTGAAATTGTTACCTTTAATTATAATTGAGAATCTATTAAATACTCTCAATTTTGAATTTAGAAAAGGAAGCTCCTGAGCTTGCAAGCACATTTTTAAAAATTAGAATTTTGAATCTATATTTCATTAAAACTATTAAACGTGTAATGTGTCTGTACTAAAGCATCATCCCACCCCTAGATATCAGGGAAGAATATACCCTACCCCATTCTCAACTCTCAGCAAAAATCCATGGCCATTCTCACTAATTTTCTAACCATTCTCATTTCACAATTTCTAAATTTTTCAATTTCTCAAAATTCTCAAAGAAAATTGACCCCCATTCTCATTTCTCATAACAAAATCAAGGGCCATTCTCACATCTCAAAATAGGTATATTTCCCCTCAGATATTTATTACGAGGGTGTTTATAAAAGGGTCAAGCGCCTCACCATCGAGTTCCCAGTGCCGGCGAGTTGCGCACAGACAGAAGACGGTGAGGAAGACGAGGACGACGACGGCGGCGATGACGGCCACCATGGCGTAGTCGCTGGCACCCAGCGAGAGGCGCGGGATCAGCGCCAGCGCTCGCGCCTTCAGCGTCGACACTGCAGGAGGTTAGGGTGTCATGGTATGCCGGGTATTAAACAGTTA
>JAGTTF010002173.1:42303-87958 GCA_019095985.1 Streblospio benedicti | reverse complement strand
CGGGGGAAAAACATTGGATGAAGGGGGGAAAAAAAAGGATGATGATAATAAAAAAATTTTTTTGTAAGACCCCCTTAAATCTATTTTGGGGAAAATTTTTTTGAAAAAAACCCCTTTAATTTCCCCCATTTTAAAAAACAAAGGGGTAATTAAAGTTTTTTTTTGGGGTTTTTCCTTTTGGAAATTTGGTGTTTTAAAAAGAGATTATAAATTTTTTATTGTAATTTTATTTAAAGGGATAAAAATTTTCCCCAAATTGTTTTAAATCACCGTCAAAAAAAATTTTTTTTTTCCCCCAAAAATTTTTTTTAAATGGTTGCTTTTTTCACAACTTTAAAAAAGGAACTTTTTTTAAAAATTTTTTTTTTTTCCCCTTTTCCCCCCCTTGTAAAAACGCCCCAAAAATAAAGATTCCATCACTTTTCACCCCACCAAAACATTAAAATTTTGGGAAAAAAATAAAAAAACCCCTTTTTTTGGCATTACCCACCTTTTCCGGTCGTTGTCCTGGTTGCCGATGATCCTGAGCCGGTCCCTGAGCGGCGCGGCGACTTGGCGTCCGCTGGAGACGACAGCGCCGTCCGCGGGGTGCAGCCAGGTCACCGGCCCCACCGCCCCGGGGCTCCGGGTGCAGTTCAGCACCGCGCTGCCGCCCACGTAACCAAAATGTAAACGTGGTTATTTGTAGTCACAAATCACTGTTTTTTAAGCGCACAGAGACTTTACAAAAACAAATTTCAGAAAAAAAAATAAGTATCCCCAACAGGGTTCGCTCACAAATGCTGCCACCAAATTTAACTTTTTGCCCCCCCCCATAAATGTGCTTTTCATCAGTGGGTGCCCCCACTGTTATCTTGCTCTAGAGACTTTACATATTTACACCAGGTGCAGTTCAGCACCCACTGTCGCCCTATAACCTGGCAACTTCCCGGGTGCATACACCCCATTTTGTTATTTTAAGCACAGTGTGCTTACAAAAACAAATTTCAGAAAAAAAAGCCAAAATTGATAAGCGCAACCCAAAAATTTTTGCAGTGTTCATGCATTTTTTCTCACTTTGACCCCACAGAACATGATAATCTGCATTTGACAGGTGTGTGCTTACTGGGGGTGTGTGCGCTAATAAGATCAAATACGGTATCCCTGGTAACCTGAGGGAATACAGAAAAAAGATAAGTTCAGAACAGCACTGCCACCTAGGGTAGCACAAGGGAAAACTATGTTAGGGATTATTTTGTATGTTGCTCTATGCTTGGTGGATTCCCCAGTAAGTAAGTGAACCATATATTAATTTGGAGGCCCCCAGGTTCGATTCTCGACAGAGGCTATGTGATATAGCCCTATTGACAATTTCAAGTGACATACGCGCGCAGACTGGAACCAAAAACGACAGCCGTCTCACAAAACATCGTGTATGTCATACATTTGGAAGATGATGTTGTTAGTACACTATCTGGCAGTATCTTTACCTGACACGTTGTACGTTATGGTTGGGGTGATGAGACCTTGGATCATCGTCGGCTGCATAACGTCCCCGGCTGTCTCCATAACGTCCGTAAACGCACCATCATCACCACCATCTGTCATAAGGCAAAGCACAATCATGTTGCCATAACCTAGCCTTGATGCAGTTACAAATATTACAGATCCAGGTTTTCAGAAAAGGGGAGGGGCATGTCTTAGGAATCTCGTTGGTTTCATACTAGCGATCGATGATTAACATGCCAAAAACACTGAAAATAAGACATTTTGGTAGGAATAGGTGGAACACCCCCTTACCCCCCCCCCTTCCCCGCTGCCCCTCCCCCCATTGGTGGGGTGGTTTGCCTCATGTGACTTAATGTGTTTTGACTATGTACTTTAATTGTACTTTATTCTATTTTAAGTATGCTTCATTGATTGGTTATTCAATGATTTCTAGACTTTACAAGCTGAAAATAGTCCCCAAAATTATGCAAAAAAGTGGTGATCCCCAACCCACTGGCTTGGAACGCCATTGTAAATTCTTGAAAAAAATTCTTAAAATTCTAAATTCTTGAAAGAAGAAGCGTAAGAATATGAAAGAATAGAAATCAAAAGAAAAGAAACAATAGAGTAACTATTATTCGTTATCGCACCTTCATCACCATCGTCCGCTGCATCGTCTTTGTCGAACATTCCGGGAGGAATCATGTCTGGCGAGATGCCATCTGGGAACAGCTCTGGCGGGATGTTGTTGATGTCAAACCCTGGATAGAATGGATAGATATGTAATGGTCTGTTTTAGTGTGGAGATAACACTTGCTTGCAATGTGGTGTCTAGGCCTGCTCGAGTGAGCGTCAGCGAACAATAGCAGTCTAATCCACAAGTGCATAGCTAGTGTTATCTCAACACTAAAACAGACCATTGCCTTTTATCTCCCCAGATTAACAGAATTATTTAACTTGATGGTGTTTACTGTTCACAAAGTAGGGAGATAACTGATCTCCTACGGCTCTTAACCAATCAGCATATTTATATGTATTCTTTACCTGTATTGTCTATTAACTTTTTTTTCTATTGACTTTTCTAGTAATTGTTGAAATGCACTAGAACACTGTGAGTGAATAATGCGCTCTACAAATTTTATATTATATTATTATTTTTATTATATTGTATTGAACTCTTAATACATTGTATTGCATTGTATTGCATTGTATTGTATTGTAAATACCATTGCTGCCCACCTGGCGTTATGTCGTCAAGGGAGAATCCTCAGGCAACATGTCGGCTGGAATATCGTCCAAGGTCATGCCAGGCGGCAGCTGACTGGGCACCACTGCAACATGCAGCAGCACAGATTTTAATAGATCTAATTAGGACCATTCAGTATTTATGACAGGGTGGGTTTTCATTTTAGGCGGGGTCCCCATAAACTTTTGTCAAAATGTTGATGGGGGGCTATCAATTTTTTCACACACTTTTGAGGGGGGTTATCAATTTTTTCACAGAATTTTTGCCAATATTTTTCATAGATTCTGTACTAAAATTTACTGTTTTTTATATTATGGATATCAATCAAATAGCATTTTAGTTAACTGGAATGATTGCATTAGGGTGGGGGGTTTCACAGGCTTTTGTCACATGAAATTGAGGGGGGGTTACAAAGGGGTCACAGAAGTTTGAGGGGAAAATTAATTCACCACAGATTTTTTTGGAAAATCCTACAGTCACCCCATAAATACTGAATGGTCCTTTATAGCAGCATTCATGCTAATGTCAAGAAAGTCACCGGACACAATGCATCCTGGCAGGTTAACAACGCACCCAGCATAACAGGGGTTTCAGTGATATAGAGGCTATATCAGCGATGAAGGCTGACTAGCTATATATAGCGCCAAGTGGCAGACAGACATTGCGCAATATGATGTATAGGCACGTGGGACCACTTGTCTCTCTCTGTTAGGAAAGGTTGGTCTAGTGGTCTATGATGCCTGTCCGACACATAATGACTGGTCTGGTGTTGTGTGAGTTCCAAACAGCCTTGATGAAAATTCATTCACCAACATTTTTTTCCTAAATCACCAGTCACCAATACATTTCATTGTCTATCACCAATCCCCAGAAATTATAAGTGAACAGGTTGCATCACATTTCACACACCTATTAAATACAGGCAGTTCACAAGCCATGCTCAAGATTTAGGGCAAATCACCAATCACCTTTTCGCTATATGTCCTCATCTTAGAAGCGAGATTAAAATCAGAGACTGATCCAGAATTGATCTGGGTCCTTCATCGTCAACATGATGAAGATTTGACCAGTCTTCATGTGATTCCACTTGAAACTGCCACCACATCTAATCAAAATTTATTTTCTGAATATCAATATTCAATACATAATGTAAGAATACATATGTATTTTAAACTATTTTAATTTGATGAAAGTGGAATATTCAATTCATCAGGGTATCATATTGATAGCAATTAGTGATCTATCAAAAGAAATGACTAAACAAAGATTTTTAAAAAAAAATGTGATATTAAAGGACCAAAGTGTCGAAACAGTGTCATAAAATAAAATAAAATTTGCACTTTACTTTTGAACATGTTTCAGAATATGTGCGTCTATAGTAAAAACGCTTCGAAGAATAAAAAAAATCCAAATAAGTACATAGATCTAATTATAGCAGCATTCATGCTTTAGCTGATATACATTTATACTGACAAAGCTAAATGAAAGTTTATGAAATTACAATATAACATTAGTATGTTGCTTTATATTTGCTAAATGGCATTGACTTTTTAAAATGATCCTTTTATGCTCAATACAATATGCACATACTATATAAAGTCAACAAAACCCCTTATTTATGGCTGTGCAGCCTTGAAAATTTTATGTTAGTTAGCATACACATAGTTCTCTTGACTTAAGTTCAAATTTTATAAAAAATATCACGTGATTTAGGAGAAAACTCACCCAAAGATGTTAAGGACCAGGAATGCAAAATGTGGGTTCATTCAAAATTAGATGTAGAAATTTGTATTTTACATAAGGTGTTTACTTACTGTCTAGATTCTCAAAACCATTGTTTCTTATACATAATATCCTCCTCAAAAATGACCTTCATATATTTTCAGAATTATAATGTATATTTTACTTTTCCTTAAGTTCCAAAAAGTTAAATCTTTAAATTGCACTGTATCACTCTCTTTACAGAAAATAGGTGGCAGCACGTATATTAACTCTCCAAATGACAAAAGAGTTAATGTAACGCAAACAGCATTGTTAACTTGCTACAATTACGGTTTGCGTTGTGAATATTACATGTTTGCCTTCTATCTTAGTGCCCTTTTCAAATTAATCCGAACAAACCATATTTTCTTCATGATTCTATCATATTTTGTGAAACATATTTTTTATATCATTGTTACATGATAAAAGGTAAAGTACATTCTTGTTGATGCTCCACTATATTTTGATTTCAGAAATCCCAAAAGCAAAATGTTTTGAAAAGTTTGCAACTGTGTAAAACTGTTTCTATATCCAATATTTTCCCTGAGTATTTTCCACTATTTACCTGTTTGCTTTATCATTAAAAAGCTTTCCAAAGTACACTTGAATACTTTGTAATGAGATCAAAAGCAATAATTGCCAAGGGGGGTGAATGGGTAGGCGGGTGCCACTGAAATTACTGCAAAATAGTCTACAGAATATTTAAAACCTTTTAGTGAAACTTTGCAAATGATACCCCTAGTGACACCACTGGATGAAAATAATGTGGTTTGTCCCAAGGGGTATTATTCTATGTGACCCCCCCCCCCCCCCCACAAACGCCCCTGAACAATAAAATTTACCTATTAAAAAACTTTACCCATGACAACCACTGTTGAAGAGAAAAAGAATAATCAGGATTCTGCGCATGGCGTTGGACTGGAAATTTCCTAGAAAAAAATGGTATTTATCCTTGAACCACAGAAACAACACTGGTTGTATTTTATTTATTAAAAAAACATTTTACATCCTCTCTAAAATATTTTCAACTTATTATTTTGTTTTCCTTCTATGCTATTTGGTTGTCAAAACAAAATTTTAGCTACAAAGAGCCTTTAAAATTTATATCTTAGGACTCTGAAAAGTTTGAAAAATATAAATAATTGGACTTGTTTGTTTTGACAATCAAATAGATTTCTAAAACAATTAAAAAAAAAAAAAAAAAAATGATTCACCCAAACACAATAAGGGTCAAAGAAAATTGTGATAAACTTAAGCTTATTTTTACTTTATTGAAGGGATGATTTCACGGTAGAAAAAAGTGGAACAAGTATTGATATTCTACTTTTTGAACCCAGAAACAACACTTTTTTTTATTTATTTAAAAACATTAAAAATCAGCTCTAAAATATTTTCAACTTATTATTTTGTTTTCCTTCTATGCTATTTGGTTGTCAAAACAAAAGCTTCTCAGCTCCAAGACACTTCTTTAAAATTTATATCTTAAGACTCTCAAAAGATTTGAAAAATATAAATAATTGGACTTGTTTGTTTTGACAATCAAGTAGCATTACTAAAGACAATTAAAAAAAAATATGATTCACCCAAAAACAATAAGGGTCAATCTGACATCAATTGTGATAAACTTAAGCTTATTTTTTACTTTATTGAAGGGATGATGTACACAGTCAACTAAGTGGAACAAGTTTGTAATATTCTACTTTTTTGTGGGTCCAGGATTTTTTTGTGCTAAAACTTTCCTATCAGAATCCCCCTGTCTAGTATTTAAATGTGGCATCTGAAAGGTACACAGCAGAAATCCATTTGAAAATTATGATTCACTTTTTTGGGGGTTGGGAAGGGGGTGTCAAGAAAAAAGGGAATAATGTTTCACTTTTGTGAAGCGTGACAAAATACGCATTATTCCTAAAGCTTGCTTTACGCAAAAGCGAATTCCACCTATGTACTCTAGCTGGCAAATAAATTTTTGTTAAACTTTGTTTGAAATAGTAATGTTGCGTCTAGTTCAGTCAGACCATTGGTACATAGAAAACTTGGGGTTGTAAAACTTGTCTTTCCGTAGCGGCAATGTCTATTGCGGTAGAAAGTATTGCTAAAAAGATGAGAGAGAGAAGCTTGAAAATATATCCATAAAATAATGCAGCATAAATGAAACATTAGGAACAAGTTGAATGTTAGGGGACATAAAACACATAAATACCAATGACATTCACGAATTCACTGTTTCTGTCTAATTATGTGGTTTAATCACTAGTTACCATCACAATTATACTGCTATTATGTTAACAACTGATTGCACGATACGATGTTGACATTAGAGGACTCTTTCTCCAAGTCTATACGGCTGTATCACATAGCCTCCGCCGGGACTCGAACCCTGGACCCCTGTGGGTGTAAGCATTGATAATAGTTTTGACAGAGAATTCTTTTACCAAGCTATATCACTTGACAGGCTACGGCGGGGACTCGAACCCTGCATCACCTGTTCACCAAGCAGAGAGAATTCTCTTACATGCCATGATTGTATTACTCAATTAACAAGTTAACAAGGGCCAGATCGACATTCTTACATGTCAATACTTACATCCAAGCCCAATGAAATGCTAAATATCTATGCATATACTTGTTAAAAGTCATACGAATAAACAAGTATCACTTAAAATTCCCTACATTTCAGTATCCTGTAAATTCCGATAGAGAGAGAGAAAAAAAACTAGGTCGCTGTAATGATGCTCATAAATTCATCAAATTGTCGTCCTTGTAAATTATCCAACAACATTTGCCGGGCCGGTATCTATTGTGTGAACTCTGTAGGGAGCTGTCACTTCCATATAAATCTCTACATGCTGTCAGCAAGATGTAATCACGGGCGACGTCAAAATGAACATGTTTTAGGTGTGTTCTTTTAGTTTTTTTTTATAGTTTTATTTAAGTGACAATGCCATTTACATTGATACACATTAACAGACACATGATTATGTCACATAGAACAAATAACACATTACTAAATAGGTATACAAATTAGGATATTAATAACTCAAGCAAATAATATCTTTTAATGTTAAGAAATCTATGGTTTAAGATCTCTTCTTGTTGTTTTCTAAGCCATTCGGACAACTCAGAATTTGCGATAACTTTAAATTTTTATTTATTCTCCTCAAATTCGAGAAAAATTGTGCACGTCCCTTTATTTCAAGATTTATTTTGTAATTCATTACGATAACTTGAAATTTCGGATGATGCGAGCATTTTTTAAATTACTTCCAAGTTCAAGTTTATCAGGTTTATATTCATAAATTCAACTGATCATAACGAGACAAGCAGATCTTACCTTGATTAAAGAGAATTTAAAAAATTGAAGCAGATATCCTTTGTTTTGTAATGATTGTGACATCCAATTGGGTTCACTTTTATCAATTGACATTAATTCATAATCATCCAAAAACTGATGATCTTTATCCACAAAACTTTCACTTGGTGTTATTTTGAATATTCAGTGTTTACGATGGAAGTACAGAAATTTGAAATAAAATAATATCCTAATTTCCTGACTGATACAAACAGTATATCCTCTTTCCGATAAAGTTAATTGCTTACAAGTATTTAACAATAATTCAATGGATTGAAATCACAAAAGTCTACATACATTTCTTAAAAATCCTTTTTAGTTTGTTTACAGCATCAGGTCTCAAATGACTGAATACTCGTAAAGATTCTTATTTTCCATAATTTGTATCCAACACTAATAGATTCGGTATCAACATTGATCATTGAGCTTTTGGAAGTGATAAAATCAAACAAAGGTTGATTAATTATTTTTTCGCCGTGAGTCAATGCTCAAAAACGATAATATTTATGCGCGTCGTTCGTAACAACCAAGTAAATGCATTTTACATGAGAATGCACAGTAGAACCTCCAATTAAGACCACCTCTCTGCTGCAACCACCTCTACAGTAAGGCTGTTTCTCACTGTTCCAAACCTTCATAAAGCTACCAAATTGAACCCCCACAAAGAGATCGCCCTCTATTTAGACAGCTTGTGGTCATTCCCTTAATAAGTGGTCTTAATAGAGAGGTTGCACTGTACTGATCCGTTTGAAGTGAACAATACAATTTGCTCCATTGGCATTACACAATAATCTGAGAAGTTCAAAATGCTAATAAATCCATTCCATGCTCATGATATATTTACACGTATATCGCAATCACGCACTCCACCCATATACAGTAGAACCTCTCCATTTAGACCACCTGTGTGGCTTTCCTCAGGTGGTCACAATTGACAGGTGGTCTCACAAAGTGGTGGTCTCTAAATGAAGGCTTGGGATGGCTAAATATGATTATTATTATAGCGTGTTTTCTTTATAGAGGTGGTCTTAATTGAAAGTTGTACTCTTGTTTGCTTTAGGAGCATTATTCAATACACTGAGCACTTCAAATCCATATTCAATTAGAAGTGATATCTATATAAAGACTTGGAATAGCAAAAACGGTCTTTTAATAGAGCTGGTGTCTTTATGGAGGTGGTCTTAATTGGAGCTTGTACTTCTGCTAGACATTACACAACAGGCCTACATTGAGCAGTTCAAATCCATATTTGATTTGGAGTGATCTCACTAGAGAAGTGGTCTCTATACGGAGGTTCGCGATGCTTGGGATAGCAAAAATTGGTCTTCTAAAGGAGGCGGTCTCTTTATAGAGGTGGTCTCAATTGAAGGTTTTTAGTCTCATTTGTTAGAGCGGCATTACAGAATCCACTGAGCACTTCAAACCCTTGTTTAATCTGCTCAACTCACTTTACGCTCAGCGGTTTTAACCGTTGATCCGCGCTCATTTAGACATTTATATGGTAATCATACACCCAAACATACAGCGGAACCAGCGAGTAGGACCACAGTTTTAAAGAGACGCTCTTCTATTAAAAGATCTATGTGTTTCGGATACATTTTCAAACTTCTCTCTCTCCCTCACGTCTTTTTAGCAAGCATATTTCTACCAGCCATAAACATAGCTGAAGACAGGTTTAAGCTTCCATTTGACTATATCAAGTGGCCCTGGCGGGACTCGAACTCATATACATACTCGAATACATACTTGGGGTAAGCTGGGGGTTACAGAGACATCGGTTTGTCCGTGTAACTATTTAATAGCTTGCTGCTTGGGATGATGGTATCATTCTGGTCTCACAACCTTGGGGTCGTGGGTTCGAGGGCTGTAAAACCTGTCTTCAGGTATATCTATCATTGGTAGAAATATGCTTGCTAAAAAGATGTCAGAGAGAGAGAGAGAGAAGTTTGAAAATGCATTAGAAGATCATCGTTTACAATTCCAAACTTCAACTGCCAAGTAGGACCAATTATTCACCTCCATAAGGAGACCACTTCTCCAATAAGACCTCTTTCCCTCACTGAAATCTTCATAAAGAAACCACCTTTCTACACAAACCACACTTTTAAAGAGACCACCTCCATTAGAAGACCATCGCTCACAAGTCAGACCACTCCAAGGCCGTAGCTATAATTGCAAAAGATAGGATGCAAAACTCGTTGAGTGAGGGTGCAACCAAGCGACAACCATAAAGTGTTTTTGAAGCCCCTAACCCCCCTTACCCCAAGAAAAATTTTGAATTTAGGCAATTTTTCATAGCTTCTGAGAGTGTTTCAGACAGAACAGTGACCTTCAAAATTCAATTCAATCCAATTCTAGATCATAAAAAAAAAACAAATATGTTGAAAAAAACTCTTCTATGAGAACAATTCCACGTAATTTTTTTATGAAGGAGTTTTTGTTTTTTGTTGCTTTGGTTTCACATCATCTCATTGAATGATGCTGTTTATTTGTTTTTCTTCCACATCGGAAAAAGATCACTTCAATGATACATAGTACATAGTTAGAATACCAAGTTTGCAAAGTTTTGTTACAATATATAAGTAAATCAAAGTATGCCAATTATTCGAAAAGCCAATTAAATTATTTTACCTTAGGAAAGCATCCAATAATTGGATAATATTATTTTTAAGTAGTTTAGATAAACAGAACAATCTTAATAGTCGTTATTTATAATTTGCATACTGCGTTTTTTTACTTTGACTACCGTATTTAACATTATTTCTATGCAGACAGATTTGAGATAAAGAGTTTCCACTGTAATCCACTAAATAATCCACACACAAATAACTTGTGCTGATCCGGATCTAAGATATTTGCTAACATAACAAGGATCTGAACCAAACAAACACGGATCATCACGGCTTAACACGTCCGTGATAGTTACAGTAAAACTTAATCACTCGGCATTCTCTATCTTGAATTAACCTTTTTAATTGACAGAAACTTTTGTTGTCATTTTTTATACTAGGATTTTGGTGTCATGTTTATGTTTGTTTGTTTTCTTATTTAAAACCTTTATCTTTACTTGCAATAGCAAAACAAAATCATTACCAATTCAAAATTGAATATGCAGTAGAACCTCTCTATTAGGACCACCTTTGGGACCAGTGTTAGGTGGTCTCAATAGAGAGGTGGTCTCTATACAGAGGTTTACTTTGGTAGCTTTATGAAGATTTGGGACTGTGAAAAGTGGTCTTATTATAGAGGTAGTCTCAATGGAGAGGTGATCTTAATTGGAAGTTCTACTGTACTTTATTCTGATAGACAGTCTCCTAAACACTTTTACTATGGAATCTCGTCGCTTCTTGAAAACCTCATCATATATATTGGCATTTCAGTATTTTCTGTCTTGTCAATCCGGGTTCTACTGTAACACAGTAAAACCTTGCAAACTCAACATCAGTTGTCTTATTTTATCCTTTTTTGTCCGCAGTTACTTTATTTAGCCTACTTTCAAGTTATTGCTGCCCACATCTTATGGCTTTCTTAATACTGGCCACCAGAATGTTTTCTGCCCCCTTTTTTTATTTGACTATCAAGTTGTGTTCTGCTGTATTCTTACAATGGAAAAATATTGACGCGTGTATCATATTAATAGATAGATCTGATCATAGTGATTTAGATCACAATGGGTGTTTTCTTTATTCATCGGGAAATCGTTTACGTTTCCGATCCTTTGCATACAAAAAATATTTATGCATACTTAAGTTATTGTTGAAAACCCCGTAAGGCTAAGTTTATATCAAATTTCAAGAAAAACATCCAAATGTGCTTTAAAATCCTATACTGTTGGTCTAGTGGTGATTGTAAAGAAATTCTACACCGTCAAATCGCTAAACACGCAGCAAAATATTTACAAAAAGTATTTGAAAAGCATATTTTTTCATGTGTTGACTGAAATATCCATGCATTTTGGTGATATTCATTGGGCAAATGTTTTCAAATTGCTAAAAGTGCAGCAAACTATTCAAAAAGTGTTCTTAAATAGTCTGTCAAAAGTTGCACTTTAGTTTTGATGATCATGTAAACCCCGCCCTATCCCCATATATGATAGACATTCTACAATGCAGCATTCTACTATAAAAAAGGCGTATGTTTCAGATCCTTTAGATTCATATTTCAACTTTTTTTAGTCCAAATATATACAGCTCAGTTTTTTGTAAACCCCTCTTTATAAAATGCTATTGATCAAATGAAAAAAAATAGATTTTGCTGCGCTTTTAGCAGCATGACATCAACTTGGCGTGTGAGTGTTGTCGTAAAATACATTTCATTCACCATGTAACATCCGTCACCCCCCCACCCACCAACCACCCCTGTAGATATTCTACCCTGTCTCATTGAGACGTTCTATAAATCATGAAAATGGCCTTACATGGGGTCCTTGTGTCTCAATCTTCTTGAGAGTTTTCCAAAAGTTCAAGTACAACTTTTGACTTTGATGTCTGTGTTGCAGAAAAATGTGCATGTCTCATGTCCATGGAAAAAGACATTCAAATCAGTCAATTGTAAATGTGAACGTAAATGTGCTTGTTCACTGTCGCAATTCACAGTTTGTCGTGCTCCAGCGACTTTACATTTACACCAGGTCATTGGCAGCATCCTTGTCACACTACATGTATATCTTTCTCAACTCCCCGGGGAGCATGCAGCATAATTATCGCTATTGTAACCAGACATTCTAATCACTCACATTTGCTTTCACTCGCCTGACCTGTACCTATTTATCGTGTAGATACCACGGAGCAGTGTGCAGCCTGTTAGAGGTAGGTTTGCTCAACACCCACCACCAGACCTGACTGGGAATCGAACCTACGACCTTCTGGTCACGAGTCCAACTCCCTATCCACTCGGCCACAGAAGCACACTTGAACATGTAAAAGTGGCTCAAAAACGACTGTGTCACTGTGTCACTTTTAGCGCATATAAGGCCCTATGAAAGGCAGTAGTTAAGGCTACAAGCATGTAAAGACTGTCAGTTGCTTGTCACAGAGAATAAAGCAGCACAATCGGTGCGCACCGCTACTTTGTCCTCAGTGAAACACCTTATAAGAGAAAATTAGGGTAATTTGCGCGTCAAAGTATTCCTCTTAGAGGCGTTCATTGTGTCTATACGTGGTTATCATTATGCGCATTAAACATTGTGGCCGTGTAGATATTAAAGCATTGTGTTTTTATTCATTCTAATTAGATTTGATCTCTATAAATTGATAGACAAATTAGCCCTTTGCAGACTTGAGGGGTTTAATACAGCACTCAATAATGCGAAACAAAAATTAAAGCAAGCAAATTATAAACAATTAGAGCATTCAAGTTAAGAATGCAAGATAAATCACCAATAAAAGATTGTAACAATCAAGTGCAGTCAGTAAACATTAGAAAGCTCTATATGTATGAGAAATAAGATTACCAGGATCATGGTTATCTTATTTCATTTATTCCTGCTTTAAATCAAAGCAAGCAAATTTTAAACAAGTAGAGCATTTAAGGTAAAAATGCAAGATAATTATCGTAAAAAATTGTCACAGTCAGTAAAACACTACACAACACACACTCCTGTGTACTTACTGAGTGTATCCAAATGTCCAATATGATGTTTATACATGAATCCAGCTAGTGTTTTATTCGTATGAGAAATGCAATATTATCATCAGATAAAATTATCACTATATATGACCTCAGCAAAACATCACGGACTACATTGTACGGTCACTGAAAAAATAAAACACTGTTATCCAAACAAGCAATGTTTATAAATCCAGCAAGGTCGTCACTGACACACAACACTGCTACATGTATCCATGTGAGAAATGCAATATTATCTCTCGTTAAATACACAATGTAATTACTTTATGGTAAAAGCAAGCGATAGATTCCACAGTGACTGAAAAAAACAAAGTACCATCGTCCAATGCAATGTCCAAACACAGGCCTTAATAGTCAAATCAACACAAAACACTGTCAACACCAATACTTCAACATCACAAATATTATCTTTACCTTCAATGATCAAAACCTAATCACTTGAAAAAAAGCAAAACATTACTGACAACCTTGGACAGTCACTGAAAAAAGTAAAAATACTATTATCCAAAGAGTTGTTTATGAATCCAACGAGGCCAGCACCAAACATCGCAGTGTTGACACAAATAATTCTTCCACACAAATATAAGGGCCGATTTGGCATTTAAAAGTGTGATCCTCCATTCAAATCGCTAACTGACCGCAGCATTCAAACTGGCATCGCTTTAGCCTTATGGAATTAATGGTTGAACAAACAATTATGTCAAATTAAACCCAATTCAACACTCCGCGGTACAATGAATCTTGATAGAACTAAAATTCCTCTGCTTATTATAGTTGCTGCATGTTATATCTATTTGATGTTTTTGTTTTTGCAAGTGCCTTATTCAATTAAAGTTCATCCTCGTTTAGATACAAAATGTAGAGACTACACTTACAATGGTATCTGATTTGATTAAAATTCCTTTGCTTGGTTACTGCATGTTATGCATTTGGTGTGTTTTGCATGGACTTTTTGTTTTCGCAAGTCTTCTTCAATTAAAGCTTAGGCTTGTTTAAATATGAAATGATGTAACTCACGTTTTATATCTGTTTCTTTCTTGTTTAATTCTCCATTTAGTGTATAATACAGATTGTTCATTATACTTTACTACATTTGATTATTGTTTCTTTTCTGCTAGGAAAGTTATCATGGGCCCCAGCATCATGAGAGGGAAAAGGGAGAACGTATATTCCTGTGATTTACAGAGACTGTGCAATACACTTACCGTATATGTCTATTATATCACCGGTATATGGTAATATGTATGGTATAGTGTTAATAAATCATAGTGGTATACATACCACACACCCTGTCATGATGCTTGGGCCCATGAAATTTATAAACCAAAAAACACTCAATTTAAAACATTTTATTCACTTATTCATGAATAGTTTTCAAGATATTGGGGTATATTTTTGAAAATCATAATTACAAACTTAGACCTTAGACTAACTACTAATTGCAAACGATTTATTGGTTTTTTTAACTGATAACAAACACTGTTTCCCATCATGTATATAATGTATACGAAACATTTTATCATACTTTGGTTAGAGATACCTTAAATGTCAAACTAGTGTATACAATCATACGTATCTTGACCCTCACGGAAAACCAAGAATACCGTGGATGTGTAAAAAGTTCTCATCCCTTTAGAAATGTATTAGATCTACAATTGTTACAACCTAAACAGCTCATTTTAATTTTGTTACATTGAACATAACCATTTGTCAAAATGCATTCAATTGTAAAGTTGCCAATTATGATGTTAACTTGGGCAAAACGTCAAATCCATCCCTGCCTCTAACAATGGATCAAGCACATAAGGACATTGAATTACATAGCGGGTACAAAACCAGCATGATTAACTATGCTCTCTGTGGAGCACTGGTGTCAATCTCAAAATCATTTGCTTTTAAGAACCAGATTTTAGTAAAATCATTGGCTTTTCAGAACCCTAAACATCAACGTAATAGCCCATGAAGCTTTCGGTTGAATATTTTGTGAAGCAACAAAGAAACACATAAACCGGTAATAAGGTATACATATGTGTGATTCTGTGGCCGAGTGAATAGGCAGTATTTAGACTCGTGACCAAAAGGTTGTGGGTTCAATCCCTGTTCGGAGTCTGGTTGTGGGTGTCGAGCAAACTCATCCCTAAATAGTTCCACACAGCTCTGTGGCACCTACATTGCAATTAGATACAGGTCATAGGGTTGAAAGAGTGATTGAGTGATTGAGTGAGTGATTGGCAATGTGCGCAAGTTCAATTGATCAACAAGTGTGCCAATGACCTGGTGTGAAACGTAAAGTTGTGAGAGCAAGACTTGGATCACGACTATAAACCACGACATTTACATTTACATACAATAATTGATTGACACATTGCAGCCAGTGCGTCATGATTAGCAATTTTCCAAGGCCACAACTGCCGCTGTATTTGTCGAGTCCACACATACACACATCTACACTTGTCGCTATATATGTTTAATTGACTAAAAATGCGCGCATTGATGAATGATTTTGTAGGGTGTTTTTCCGGTATGCTTAGTGTTAACATCAGTAAAAAGTAATGTCTTTGCACGAAATAAGTAGAGCAAATGACGTCAGATTTTGCGATTTAACAACTTTGCACCTAATAAGTTAAGAAAATGATGTTAGATTTTGTAATTTAACAACTTTGCACCGAATAAGCTGAGAAAATGACGTGAAGACTGATCTTTTCAGCTTGGAACAATGCATTTTTTCCAATATATCGACTTGCAGTGATTCCGAAGACAAGTTATCTTTGTAAAGGACATAAAAGGATTTATTATAAAGCCATCAATAACGGTGTTGTTCCATTATAATTCCGCTCACAGGGCAGATCATATGTTAACACACACAGCAATCGCCAAGTTTAGGTGGCAACATGATAAATATAATAAAATGTGTATTGAAATAAACCAGCCACAGATTATAAATGACTATTAAATGAAGAGGAACCCGACGGATAATGAGCTTTTAAAAATGGATAGATAAAATGCTTATTGAAGCAAAAAATAACCAATATTTTCAATTCAGTTTATAAAGAGACCACTGGTCAAAAACAGATAAATAGAGTATAATAGCCTGTGTTTAAGCAAATGGATATTTGTTTTTAAAATGGATAGATAAAATGCTTCTCGCGGATATGATAAACAATATTACAAAAGTTCAGTTCATTAAGAGACCGTGAGGTCATTTTTTGAGTGAATATAGTGACTGAGAAGCGACATACGATGTATCTTCCCAGTGACACGACGCGACGAGCAATTACCCCGATAGAGGAGGAGGAAGATGACAACGTCAGCGTCATCAGTCTGCCCGATGACGAGAAACCACGAAATCCCGATCATCCTAGTTCCAGGATTCTCACATTTCACGATAATTTACAGCCAGATGGTGATAGTGACCGCACTAAACCGCGGATAGAACCAAATAAAATCGGCAAAAAAGTGACGATTTCTTCCAATAATCCGAAGATCATCAATGAAACTTCTTGCCAGAATAAACCGGTATCGCAGTATCATTTTGACGAGGACACACAATGCTACGACAGCGATGAAAGTGACGAGTTTGCAGTCACTAATGAGCTGATAACCAAACAGCCGGAGTACATCAATCTGATGAAGCGCATTGCTGAAGAAAAATCCGGAACTGAAAAGGTAACGAGATTCAAGGCCAGTGTGACGGAATCTCAACCACTGGACAGACCGCCTTTGGTGGGGATGTTTACCGGTCAGCGGGCAAAAGAATTCAGTACCACTGGGTCAGTATCTAATCCAATCGGGAAAAATGATACTGTCAATTCTCGTAGAGCACAAAGTGCGAGACTGCACAGAGAATGCGTTTCCACCAATAACTTTCCATCGGCGCCAACAACAAACAGGCCGAAAAGTGCAGCCTACCATAAAGCAACCTCCTCCGATCTTCCTCCACAATCACCATTTCGACCTAAAGGAAAACAACCTACGGAAAAGTTTTTCAAAGCCGCTCTTCAGATGACGGAAAAAGTGCGCAAACAGGCGGAAATGCGGCGACTTTTCCACTCGTCGGGACAGTCCAAGTACGGCATTCCGAGTCCACAAGTCGGAGGTAAAAAGAAAGGAAGTGAGAAAATAGACATATTCGGGAAAGGCGAGGATGCTTTGAAAGTGTTGGCTCACGCTCGGCCGGACGGTGACACAAAAGTTCAAGATAACACGAATAATTTCGGACGACAGTCGTACAATCCAAAAATGCAGAACGTAACATTGCAGATGGCGGACTTTAAGAAAGGCGGCAACATCGTGAAATTGTGCATTTCGTACGCGTCGTCCAGTTTACAGGGCGAAAGTGCGCGGATTATTTCCGAGGACATCAAACGGTTCAGTCTGCGAAAAGAAAAACTCATAAACGAAGGGATTAAAAACATCGAGAAACGACTCGACACACAGATGAAGGCGCGAGAAGATAGAAAGATACGACTTAAACAGGAGGAGGAACGAAAGAAGAGAGAGGCCGAAGAAATGGAGATGGGGAAACGGTTTAACACCAGCCGGTTTCTGACGAGTGAAGCAGACGCTGTAAGGTTTACGGACGAGTCGCATATGACAAATGCCGAGAGGAGAGCGGAGAGGAAGAAACGTGTGGAACAGAGAGGATCGTTTATGTCACAGTTCGGCAAATCTTACCAACAGATCACGGGATACAAAATAAAAAACAAACAAACGGTTTGAATGGGATTAAAAAAGAGTTTTTCGCCACGCTTGTTTGTGATCAGTTCTGATTATATCTAGGTTTTCTATGGCAAGCAGGTTCATAATCGCTATACTGACATAGCTGAAGAACAAATCTTCCATTTATTTCATTAAAAGAATTTATTTTCTGATGATTACATGCATATTAATTTACAGGATGCTCTTATCTACACAGATAATATATACTAGTATATTTTTGTTTTCAGATAGAAAAATTAAATTTCAACTTCAAACATTTTTCATATAACATTAACTACCTAAATCCGTTTGTCTCACTTATGAATTTTAAATAAGTTCTTATCTAACTTGGGATCACCTGTTTCTTGTAATAATAATTTGTCCATCGGTAAAATAAGTTTTTTCTGTTGATCAAAATTTGATTTATTCTCATTATATCTAGTGGACATGACAGGACTCGAACTCACAACCACAGATCACTTCATTTTAGTCAAATGTCTTCAGTTACGTCAGTAGTGGTATGAACGGGCTTGTTATTCAGTGATTAGAATCGAATGTTTGTACAGATAATAGACCGAGACTTACAACTGAAAATATCTTTCATAATCACTCTGAACCTGGTATGAACATGGTGACTTAGGAAGCGTATAATTCTATAACTTCAGCCCAGCATTTCAACTCCTCACCAAATGTATTCATCATTATCTTAAATTTAATTCAAGATGCAAAGGATCTTGATGTTGTTGTAACTTTTGGTCATTTGTTGAAAAAAAATCTTTAAATTTAAGGCTAAAAATATACTAGTGGGGACTGAATTGCCATTATAAATTGAACTGTTTTGGGATTTGATTTTAAAAAAAAGTAGTATCTATCAAAGTCATGTAAAAATATCTAGAGAATATCTACAGAGTAAATTACCTGTGATCTTTCACTCAGTTTTGGACATGTTAAAAAAATGATTTTTAGAAAAAAAAACAAAATATAATTAAAGTCATGTAAAAATATGTTAAAGAATAAACAGCATTTTTTTACAAACAAAACCAATATTGAGCAAGCTTGATTTGAAATAAGCACAAAAGACTCAGATTGCATGATGGAAATTCATTTATTGTTTGGCTACTGACATAATAAAAAGATTCTTTTTAGTTACTAGCAATAAAATCATCAGCAAATATCACAAATTGGACTCAATAATCTCATTCTTTACAGCAATAAAACTTACATTGATTGCATACGTATTACGGAAAACTCAATTTATTGGCAACATCAAAAACATAAGCATTCAATAAATAACTATTTATTTGCCTAATATAGAGTTTATAATTGCATGTGGTCTCATGTTAAATATTTAATATGAAATAATTCATTTAAATTTTTTTTTTTTCTTGTTAATATTAAAATTTTTTCAAAATTTCTTTTCAAATACAGAAATTTTGGACTATTTATTGGAATTGCATGGTAAGAAAAAAAGAAATGTAATATACTATGAGACCACATGCAGTTTACCGGTGTTTAAACTCTATATCCAGTAACTATTTATTTATTGCTGATGAGAATGTTTTTATACCCATATGTCCTGTTATACAAAAAAAATGTAATTAACATTAAAGTAAGATAACTATTTTTTTATTTAAACAATTTATTTATTCATTAATTTATATATAATGGTTTGTTTTGTTATGCAATAAAATAAATAGTTCAAAATTTCTTTTCAAATACAGAAATTTTGGACTATTTATTGGAATTGCATGGTAAGAAAAAAAGAAATGTTATATACTATGAGACCAAATGCAGTTTACCGGTGTTTAAACTCTATAGCAAGTAACTATTTAATTTATTTATGCGCTGAGAGTGTTTTGTCTTATACTTCCTGTGATAAAGTAAAACGTACGTGTTACCATGGAAATAGACGTCGTATGTTTGGATGCTGCCAACAACTTGAGCACTGTCAATAACTTGGACACAACGTCTAACCTTTGTTGTGTTCAAGTTTAAAATACAATCGTAAAAAGTGGAATCTCTTGAAGTGCTAAACATACATAGGACGTATCTGTGTAGATAGTACATGTACATTATGATAGGAAAGGTGTAAAATAAAAATAATATTTCTATTTCAGTAATTCAAATTGTATGCATAACATTTTGATTGAGACGACATTGGAATATCAGCGTTAAATTGTCAATGACACAAGTGTGAAAATTAATTTCTGGTAAACAATTATGAACAAATCCATAGTTATCTAATATTTCATATATCTTACATCATGTAGGATAAAATAATTAAAATGTTTCCAAATATTTCAGTTTGCAAATATTTCAGTTTATCATCACAAAACACATTAAATGCAAAAAACAAAGATTTCCTGGTCAAAGGTCTCCACAAAATCACATTAAATAGCAGCTAAAAAAAAAAAATTAAAGATAATAAAAAAAAGTTCTTGGATTTTTTTAATATATATATACACATAGAAATTAAAATAATTCTTAAAATGCAAAAAAGTACAATTTAAAAGCCAACTAGATGCAAAAAGTTTTTGTCCAAAATGTATTCATCACATATAATAGAATTGACAAAGACTCTCTCATCAAACTTCAGATTGAGATAAAACCATTTATAACATACTTAAAATCACAAAAGCATCAATTTAATGAATTAATGACACATAAAATGCTTTAGTTATTCAAAACATGACTCAATTTAATGAATTAGTGACACATAAAATGCTTTACTTTAACATGACTAGAAATGTGCGGAATTCATACGAAGCCCAGAAAATGGAACAGACAGACACATAACCTAATTTGAGCAAAATATCAAAATGGTAACTTTGAAATCAACAAACAAGTGAAATAGTAGAAAAAGTTCTAAGTAATGGATAGTTGTTAGTTATGCCTGTGAAGTTCAGAGGAATGATAACTGATTTGAGCTCCTTGCATGAACATATGTTTGAGAATGCAGGGTGAGGAAATTGCCTTTGTCGTTGAAAAGTTAAAATTGTCAATCATTTTAGCAGGACAAGTGCAATTTCCATGGAAAAAAGTACATTTTTAGAATGTTAAGCAATGTAGCCATGCAAATATTGAACCAGTTTTGATCATCATAAGGTGGTACAATTACTGTAAAACTAGAAATGTTTGTGCACGATTTAATTTGAGAATGCATGGGTAGGTGCAAAAACGCAAACTTAAATAGTCAGCAAACATTAGAAGCCTATGTAAAGTATGTTCAGAATGGATCAAAATCGCAAAATTAAATAGTCACAAAATAATTTATAGATGAAAATCGCAAAATTTAATAGCCACGAAATATTCTAGTTTTACAGTATCAGATTCCGCATGGTATATCCCAAAAACAGGATGGTGACCAGGAATTCTGTTCATCACAACACGATACACGAATATTGACAATTCTATTCTCTATCCACCTGTTCTCTATAGCTATATAAACTACTATTACCGTATACATACGACAATGCTCCAAGAACCCATGGGTTTTAAGTTTGAAAACTGGTCGAATTAGGTGGGATTTTACAGAAAAATATATTCACATTATCTCTTTGATGTGGTAAATATTTCTTTGACATCCTCTCACATATATTCTCATAATAGTTCCACCTGTACTTAATAGATGAGACAGGTTTTGAAAGCCTAATAGGCTTCCATCTGACTACATCGAGAGGCCAAAGTGATACAGGGAAACACATATATAGTAAAATGGTTGATATAATTGATAGTTGGGGTGGGATTTTACATAACATGGACTCTTGGATAGATGCACGCAGTATTTTACTATCTATGTATCCATCCTTGTCAATAACTTTGATCAAGACGGCAAGAAACATGGTTAAACACTAGTATAACATACACTATTCACCATCATACTATCGTCTATGGACATATAAATACCTCTACTTCATACTACCCATCAACAGGACAAAAATGGAGCACAAAAACACACTGTGAAGTGTAAATATAACTAGGTATTATCCTACAAAATTGGATAAACAACCCAGTGTTGATTCTTCGGGTGAAAGTTGTGGAGATTTCTGTGAAATACCAGGGGACTATTTTGTATGGCACTAAATGATTCTAGAGATCCACGTATATTTCACCAAAATCCCTACATCTTTTTCCACACAGGAAGAAAACTCCTCGACATTTTTGCGATTGTTGAATAATCACAGTTTGTCTGTCTGTTTCATACCAGTGTCACACCTTGGACAAAATACATCACGAAATTCAAATATAACATGGAACCATCCACCAAAATTGGATTTTGATTTTGGAAAGTTAACCATTTGTCCTCACACGTAAATAATAGACTTATGACTCCAATTCCGATAAGGACACAGGCTGGGATGATGTTACGTCATCCAAAGCAGTGAACAAAAAAACACATTGTGAAATTTTTAAAAAATCAGCACTAATTTCCATGAAAACATCCGTCTGCTTTTTTCCCTCTTCATAGAATCTTTTTTTTTTTCACACAGTAGGAAACTTCTTCTATATCTTTGCGATTGTTGAATATACATCCAAAATATATAGAATTTAATTTTTACTCAACTACAGTTGAAACAAACTTGCTGATGTTTCACAACCTGTCCCGTTGTTTTCTTCAAAGTTGTGGCCACAACCCCAGCTGGTGGTCAGCAGTAAAAGCTTCCACTCTCCTCTGAAGAAACAACCTGACAGGTTATGAAACGTCAGCAAGTCTGTTTCAACTGTAGTTGTTGAGTAAAAATAAAATCTACATATATTGAATATCATACACTCAACAAAATCAACCTATTTCAAAATCTGCTTTTTTTCCTCCTCCATGTGCGTCTGTCATATCTTTTTGAAAAATATCATCCCACTCCATACAAAAATTAACCTATTTCAAGAATTGAGTACACATCAATGTGTGCGTCATGCAGCGAAACAAATTGGAGACAAAAAAAACAAGACATTGTGAAATTATTAAAAATCAGCACTATTATTTCCAAGAAAACATCCTTCTGCTTTTTTCCCTCCTCCATATTTCACAGAATCCTCATCTTTTCCCACACAGTAGGAACCTTCCTCTCCATCTCTGTGATTGTTGACTTCACCGTCTGTCTTGTTATTTTGTCTTTTTTCATTCTTTTGCTGTCAATAACTATTCCAAAAAACGATCAAAACTTTACATATCTTTATTTATTTACATGTTTCGAGTCAACAGACTCCTTCTCAAATTTGTCTGTTGACTCGAAACATGTAAATAAATAAAGATATGTAAAGTTTTGATCGTTTTTTGGAATAGTTATTGACAGCAAAAGAATGAAAGACAACAAAATAACATGAATCCATATGCTGTATACCGAGTTACTAGAATACTCTCCACCGTCCGTCCGTCCGTCCGTCAGACCATGCGTATGTGTAGCAGTTTTATCTCCCCCCCGATCTCGATCCCTCGGACGCGTCCCATGTCCTGGTCCACGAGCTCCAGGAAGCCGTCAAACTCACACAGATGCTCGTTGTTGGCCGACACCTGCAACACGGGGCAGGGAAATGTGAGTAAAATGTCTTGTTAATACAGTGAATATCCTCAACAAAGGAAGAGTAAACAAAGGAAACTCTGAATAACGGAAACTTTTCTCGTGCATTAGCTTATAATAATGTAAGTCAGTGATGTAGTAATCAAAGGAAATCCTCTACAAAGGAAGGATTTGTGACTGTTTGGGTTTCATTGTACTATGTTAGTATTATACTTGTACTGACGGTGTGTATGTAAAAAGCGAATTGAGACTAAAATGTAGGAAAGAGAACATTAAGAGTATTCTGTTCATAATATGGTCGCAGAGCGTGGTTCATATTATGAACAGAATACTCTTAATGTTCTCTTTCCTACGAAGCCGTCAAACTCACACAGGTGCTGGTTGTTCGCGGAAACCTGCAAAACGGGGCAGTGAAATGTGAAAAAAATGTCTTCATTTTTCAAATTTGAAAACATTTCAAACAAACAAAATAAAATATTTATTATGCAGTGTTGTGGTTTTTAAACTCAAATTTAACCTGCAAAATGGTGCAAACAAATAAAATGTAGGGATTTTCAAATCAACTATTTAATTAACACACTGACAAAAATAATTTTTCAAAAAAATGCTTACTGAAAATTTTGAAATTTGGACATTCAATTTAAGAAAATATCGCATTTATTATGCTATGTTGCGGTTTTAAACTCACACACCTGCAAAATGGTGCATTGAAAAATGAAACAAATTTGGGAGGACAATTATTCTGAACAAAGAAAATAGCGCATTATTATGCAGTGTTGTGGTTTTAAACTCACACACAGGTCTGCAAAATGGTGCATTGAAATTTGGGCTCCATAAAATTAATAAAATGTTTCTCGTCCTGCCTATTTTCCTACACATAGGAGGGAGGTCAATTTTATTCTGTATTTTTTATTTTGCTGAGTTTTCCATCCTTATATTATAAAAAAAATGAGGAGGGGGGTTGACTTTTTTATGAAATTTTTCTTGAATAAAAAATCTTTCATTTTTCAAGTTGAATATTGGGCTACTACTTGTGTTACAATTGTATGTGAACAATGTCTTTCTATTAACAAAATCATAAAACATCACTTATAAAACAACTAGTATAATCAATGAATTATAATATCTAACTGCATAGCAAACAAATGACAGGCCTCTGAACGGGGCCGTTTCACAAAGGCAGGCATGTTTCAATTTTTATCACTGGGGAGGCAATAAAAATGTTCAGGAGGCTGCACTATACACAGGAGGGAGGGGACGAGAAACATTTTATTATTTTTATGGGGCCTTGAATAAAATGTCTTAATTTTTCAAATTTGGACATTCAATGACAGAGAAACAAAATATTGCATTATTAAAAAAAAAAAAAAATAATAATGTACAATTAAAAAAGTTCTTGGAAAAAACTAGCAATTAATGAAAATATTAAGACTGAAAGCATATTTTTTCTATCTAAATTATTTTAATAATTCCATGTTGTTTTGTATGCGAGATTTGATATTTGAAGCCAATTTTCATTGGCCATGTTTCATGATTCACACCAGGTGATTGGCATCCTTGTACATCATGGATAATACACTTTAACTTAGCATTTATTACGTAAACAACAAGTGGATTCATAAATTTGCAATATTTTCTTCGATTGCCATTGAATGTCAAAAAGTCCTATGCAAATATATTTGGAATATTCTATCACTTTTTTTTTTGGACAAGGATGTTGGTGCATTGAAATTCAAATAAAAATTTTTTAAATTTGGACATTCAATGGAAAACAAAGAAAATATCATGCAACATCCTGGCACCTTAAACTTTCCGTATTCCGCCAGAATGAGCAGGTCGAACGTGACGCCTCGTCTGAACGGGAAGTTGACGACGTTTTCCGTCTGCTCTTTCCCCCAGCGTCCCCGTGAGAACGTGTTGCACACGACGCACTTCTTCACGACGTAGACGCGCAGGTGGAAGGCGATGTCCCGCGAACCCAGCGCCCTCCGACCTTAAAATTCACGAAGAATCTGGAAAAATAAGTATTAATCATTAGTTTATATGAACAACTGTATATATATATTTTTTTTCCCAAGTTTGCTTGTGAATTCAAATTTTACTCTCACTGTTCTTGCAAGCAAATTCCTACCAGTGGTAGGAGCTTGCAAGAACTGTGAGAGTAAAATTAAATCATTAGTTTAGTTTAGTTTATTTATTTCAGATATATAGCTGGTTACAATACATATAAATACAATTATATGTACAGTATATACATAATATTAAAATGTTTCATAGTTACACACACATTTTATAAATCAGCATTAAAATTCTATTTTAGCCATGCAGTTATTATTTTCTTATGATTATTATTGTCTGATCTCTACTGTATGAATTGAATTGAAAATTGTAAAAATTGTAAAAAAAAATGTAAAAATTATGAAATTTCACAAATATATTATTTTCAACAATCAAAAATCCAAAGAAATTCAAATTTGAATCCATCAAAAATACAGGAATCAATACTAACTTTTTCTTTAAAATAATAGGCGTGAATAAATAGGAAAAAAAGACTTAACTCACCCGCTGGATAACTTTGCCGGCTTTCCGGTAAAATACAGGGCGGTTCCTGGTGTGAGACCTTGTGGCACAGTGTGGAGAAACGGCACTTCCTGCAAATAGAAAACAGTATTTTCCTGGAAATACACCACAGTATTTGATACGGCAGCCGTATAATTCATATATCATGTTGTAAAATTGACTGAATTTGGTGAGCAGTGTACGGTCTCATGATTTTTATTATCATTTTCTAGTCCTCTTCTGCCATTTCGTATCAAACATAAACAAAAATATTTTGTATCAAACATAAACAAAAATATTTTTATTATTTTATTTTATTAAAATAATAAAATATTCTTTTTTATTTTAATAAAATAAAATAATAAAAATATTTTTGTTTATGTTTGATACAAAATAGCAGAAGAGGACTAGAAAATAATAATAAAAATCATATATCATGTTGTTTATTATAAATAAAGGACAGGTAAACTGTATTTTCACCAGTTTGCCAATCATACTAGATTCTGAGACGGGTATCTGTGTTTTCAGGAAAAGTAAAAAATTTAAGATATTAATAAACAAGTGGTTTTACAGTCTTTATGCAATTAAGCAGTTATGCAATTATCAGATATGCAAATAAGTGATATCGTCTGTACTTGGTACATTGTATATCCAAATAAACACCAAGTATGATTTTTCTCCTAATCGTCGCCCTGAATTACCAGTTTGTATCCGAAGGGTTTGTCCAGCACGTGGGGCAGGTGCGACTTGGAGTTTCGCTGGCTCTCAACGTTCTGAAATACAAATGGTGAAAATATCAGCAAAATTTCATTCTGAAAAAGGCAAATGTTTTTATTTTCTTTATTTTCATTTATTTCGATAATATACAGGATGTATAATCATAGAATGAAAAAAATGTAAAACTGTAAAAAAGTAAAAAAACAAGCCAAAACAAGACAAAATAGTAGAATAGCTCCATATCTAAAGATAGAAGTTACTTAAAAACCACATAACATAAAAATGAAAAAAAAATTTTGAATACTTGTTATGAATCGTAATTCTTTTGAATAAAAAAAAATAATAGTTTATTTTGCAATCTTACAATTGACTATGACACAAAAAATACGAATACGAATACAAGAAATACAGGATACGGTAGCTGTTAAAACAAGATATGTTGCGTTTTGAAACATTATTATCATACTCCTAGTATATGAAACACGCTCTGCTACCATATTATGAACAGAATAATTCTTAATGTTCTTTTTCCTACATTTTATTCTCATAATTCACTTTTTACATACACACCGCCAGTACAAGTATAATACTAACATAGTATTAATATGACACTATACAATAAACAAAACTAAAACCCTAAATATAATCAGCGATTTCATGACACACATAAGATTGCAGCATTCATGACAGGAATACAGGATACGGGAATGACAAGTCAATGGCATGTATTCAGGTCGGTTGTCTCAATAATAAAGCAAGAGATACAAGATGAGAGTTACGATCCCCTCACCTTGCGTATGTCTGTGATCTGTGTAAAGAATACCTGGTTCAGATTATCAAAATTCAGTATTTTGGTATCCTGTATGCTGTCATCAATGAAGGTTCAATTTAATTGTGTCATGAAATCGTGATCATATTTGCGTATTTCTGTTTTAATGTATGTAAAACAATAACAAAATTAGACAGTAAAATGTTTCTTCACCTTGCGTATGTCTGTGAGCATGAATTATAAAAGAATAAAATGTATGAAAAGATTACATTTTTAGCATAGGTGTTCAAAGATGAAAAAGTAAAATGCCAATTAAATGGCATACACAATATCAAAACTAAATTCCCAATATGAACCTTACATGACTTTAAGATTATTCAGCATTCATGTGAGCACTCTCAGGTGTACATGTTATCCCCTCACCACCATTCAGATCCTGGTTACTAACTCATGTAGTGTGATTTGACAATCGGAAAACTAAAACCCTAAATATAAGAACCGATTTCATGACAATAAGATTGCAGCATTCATGACAGGAAAATCAGGAATTTCAAAAAGTCAATGTGGTAATCCTGGTTGGGGACTCAAAGGGGATTTCATTTGCAATGACCCCTATGATGTGAGCACCCTGTGGGAAAAGGTGGTTTCTCCCCTCACCTTGCGTATGTCTGTGAGCACCCTGTGTAGCGGTGGCATGCGTCTCTGTAGTGTCACTTGACCCTCGGCCGGCGCCGGCTGAACCCACAGACTGGTCACCTCCACAGATCCCGTCACGTGAACCTAACACAACCAAACCTTTACAAGTAAACAACCTCATTTCTTTCAACAAGTACCACTAATTTTGCAATAAACGCTAGTCTTTTACAAGTAAATGACTTAAAATTAAGACTGAATTTTTTCGGATGAATTTTCATATATATTGTTTTTTTTATGTCATTTTTTGTCACCAGGTAATATCTTATGTCGTTTTTACTCTATGAACTCTTAATTGTCTTTATGTTTAACAATTGTTTTGATTTTATTTACTTATTCCGAAAATATTATATTTTTTTATTTTATTTTTTTGATGTGTTTTTCTTCTGAAATCAATCTAAACTTTTAAAGAAATCCAATGAATCTCTTAAAATCATTACCATCATTTCTTTATCACAAAATCAAGAAATATGTCTACAAACACTAGAGTTTTGTTATTAAACAAGTTCATTAGCTATGTATTTGATACTATATGTTAAATGGATTCTTCTTATCAATAGCTGAGTATTGGATATTAAAAATAGTCTAATATTTCAATGGCTGTCAGTCCATCTTTTTCAAAGAAATGAGGTCATTAATTTTGTTTACTTATTATTTACTTTATATTTATTTAATTTAGAATTTTTAGAATTTGACCTCATCAGGAATCAATCTAAACTGAAAATATTTGAAAATAAATTCTAAAAATTCTAAATGAAATAAATATAAAGTAGATAATAAGTAAACAAAATTAAGATTTGAGAAAGGTGGAAAAAGACAATTGGCGACATGAGGAGTACCACCTACTGGCGAATAAAACAACTGTGTGGAATGATTTGATATTGTTTATTAGTTCTCAAACTTACTTGACAGTGCAGAATAAATGAATGGAGTGGAGGTCTAAAGTCAGTGATGAACCTCCCCATCAGAAATTGAGGACGGACAAATGTGCATTATTTTACTTATTTTTACACATCAGATAAGTTTATTGACATCCAATGGAGGATAAGCCTACATTATGATAAGGGTTAAAAGTAAGAGTTCTACAGATGTGGTGTTACATTGATAATCTAACATTGTATATTCTTAAAACACAAAAATCTACATATATTTAAATAGGCAATTCATTCCCATTAATTTAAATAAAAAACATTGGGTAGACCGTTAAAATTCCAGTAATCCTCCTCACTTAACGCCGGTCTTAGAGAGGTAAATAAATGGATTCTAAATTGAGCAAAATTAGTGAGCCTCATAACAAATTGAAAAACGTCCCCTACAATTCCATCATCACACATTTTACACAAGGGCTCACTTGTCACCATTATACAGTCGGACCCGATTAAGTCGAATTTGAAACAGTACAGTGATGACCTTGAGTTATCAGAACCTCGAGTTATCAGAAACATGTTTTCAACAACCCAATGAGCAATAATGCAAGAAACAAGGTAGTTTTGCTTTGTTAGTTGACTTTTTACTCACATTACATTTAGTTTTTAGTGTCAATCGGCTATTGTAAGTGGAAAATAATATTACCTTTAGTGTCAGAATAAAGTCCATTGTAATTTCAAACTTATCATTGCATTATTTTAGAAGTGTTAAGCCTAAACAAGAATATATTTGAACTTTAACAGTCACACAAACTGGTTTTGTCTTGTACCGTTGGTTATCTAACTAGAACCTGTCTGCATATCAAATTAGCCTTGTCACAAGGCCACATTCTTTGTTCTCGGGCAACCCAGGAATAAAGTTGTAAAGGTCAACCAACAAAGACACGGTTATATAAGGTCACTGACCACTGCTGACCACTTAGTAAAACAACAAGTTTGTAGTAGGAAAATTACGCACCTCCCGCGGGTAAGTTTGCAGGCGACGTTCTTTGATCTATTGTTTGGTCGGCATGTGCGCCGTTTAAGGTCTGGCTTGTTGCGTGTAAACTACGAATATTTCGATGCTAAATTCTCATTTGGTCGAGATAAGTGGGTTTGCCTCGAATGTAACATTTGCTTGAACAATTTTGTAAACAGTAAATTGATGTTATTTTTTACAATCAATAGTAAGTTTGAGAAATTAAAATCTATACCAAACATAATCAGATGAACATCCGACTGTAATCATTTGTGGCGATTATGTAACAACTGCTTGAACAATTTTTTCATTGAGCCAATCTATACCAAACATAATCAGATGAACATAATTTCATAATTTTTGCATTTAATTTGGTACATAATTTTACTTCAAACCTCTGTATCGTAAATTTTCCATCATTTATTATGTTACATGTATTTACAAATCTTTTCCATGGTTGCCTTCCAGGAATCAAACCACAGTCAATAATCATTTTGAACAATATTGTACCTCTACAATACATGGACGATATGTGGTACTGGACTGTTAACAATACTCTGTTTTCTATACAAGAGACAATAAAACTTTTTCAAGAAAAGGAATTCTATAGAATCTGAGAAATCCATTAGTTTAGTCTACTGTGTCCCGTACAGTCCTACGCCCCACATGGTGGTGGCCACCACTCCGGGCACAGACCCTTGTACTGCGCAAACTCAGCCACTTCTACAAACAGCTCGTACAGAGGACGGAAGCACTCATTCAGTAGATTTAGTACATACTCATTCATGGATTGGAATCCCTGGAGTATGTTGACACCGTGATAGTCATCATTGCCCACAACTGATACATTGTATAAGGCAGAGGAGAATTTGGTGAAGAGAGCTGTGACGTGAGGGTGAGAAGACGTGTTGTGTAGTGCCGCCTCCAGGCTGCGGCCAAACGCCAGTGGGTGGGATGGGTTGCTGGGTGGGACTAGTGATAGCAGCTGGTAGAGCACCTGCAGTATCCCCTGTGCAAGTCCTGTTTTCTTGTAAGAATCTGACCACGACCATATGACGTCCCAGACCGGAGCTGAATCCTGCTTGCTGATGTTGGTCGCCAGGTTATAGATCTCAATGATCAGACTCATGTTTTGGCTCGCACTGTTTGGTTGGGGACATCCAGATGTGACTCGCTCCCAGCAGGAGTTCAGTTCTGCTATGTTTTTGACAAAATGTGACATGACGTTGTAAAGGTCTGAGTAAGGAGGAAGTCTTGTGTGGAACATGATGAGGCAAGTGGCTCCCTCTATGTAGATGTTGTGGTCGTGACATGGTGATAGATCAGGCTTCTTCTGGTGACTGAGCCACTTGTCGAGCTGTGAGATCCGCAACACCTGCTCTAGAACGTCTTCATACTCAGTACAGAGGCTCGTGGTCCAGTTGTACAGGCCGTCCATAGTGTGTCTACCATATGTACCCAGAACATCCTTCAGCTCACTGTCAATATCCTTGACAATCACACAGTACCTGCTCATGATGTTGTCAGTGAGGTATGTCTGATACTTATACATATCACACCACGAGGCACTGAGTGCCTTGTGCACGGGGTCGTGAGGGTCGCTGTACTGATGGTGGTCCTGCCACAGACTCAGCCCAGCATTACCAGTGTAGCTCAGGATAGCCTCTGCTAACACAGCTCTCTTCCAGCCAAGGTAGATCCGTGGTGAATAATCCTCGTGTGTTAGCATGATGTCAGTCACATATGGACACTGGTAATACTTGCGGTACATGTCGGCCATGTTGATGAAGGGTTCATGGGGTCGGTGGTGAGTCTTGTTGTACGTGCACCAGAAATCTGCTATCATCTCATCCTCATCTTGATATCCTTTTGTGATGTGTTTCTCTACACTTGGATACGCCTTTTTCACGTTGTCTTTACACAGCTTCAGTTTGTGTCGAGATTTACACACACCATGGTATGTACCAATGTTATCATAATACAGACCCACAAACTCATCATAACAGTACATGTATTCCCTGACACCATCGTCAATGCTTCTCTTGTGCATCATCTTTTTTTTGACCTGCCAATTTCTTTACACCGGACCTGTTTGAATTCTATATTATATCCAAATTTCTCATTTACAATCCACATGATGAAAACACACAGAGTGAGAGAATTATCATGTTCATAAGAATCGCCATTTGGAGATATTTGTGTGACAAGTTTAACAATCTACATTTTTATGTTTATGACACTTATTTAATGTGTCATATTTACAATTTATCATTAATAACAGAGTTAATTAATTGTTTGTGTTGATTCATTAGATTATCTTTTACAATACACTTTATTTGTTTATTTGAATAATTAGACGGTGACACTAATATATTACCCATACCATTTTGATTTAAGTAGGTATGATATATTTTGGATAAAAGGATGATTATCATCTTTACATATCCTAAAAGCTGCTAAGGATTTATAGGATTTTGTAATCTTTGTCAATAGGGATTTATAGTATTGCAGTTTGCTATTTAATCTGTTGCCAAAATAGGATTTTTCATATTTTGATATATGCTGAGATATGATCATTTTAAAAGTTGAATTATGAAATCTATTTAATTCAATTTCATTACACTACTGCTGAGAAACAGTCATGTACTGTTGCAAATGACATAGAAACCCCAATAACATGAAAAAAAGATTTCTGAGAACAAAAAACAGTTGCTATGTACACCAGTTGCACACCTTCATAATTATTTTTTTCTTTCATTTCATGATTTGTTATCAAGCAATTGTCAGAAAAGTTCTTATTTGAATAAATTAAATCTATTTTGTCCTGACTACTATTCAATTTTACTAACACCACTTTTAGATTTTACTTTTCATCATGATTTTATACTATTTGATTTTATCAATTTTTATTTCACTTTTACATTGATTTTATTCATGGATTTTTATTTGATTTATAATAGATTAATAAGATTGGTGTAATTTGTTTTCAAATAATGACATGGCTAATTTTTACATTGTGGAATATCCCAGGATTTGTTTTATTTACAGCACGGTTTTTTTATATCTTTCTTAGAATCTGGTAAATTTTCCATTTCTTTTAACCCTAACTCCTAAATATTTATATAAGAAGATTGGTCTAAATCTTCTCCTTTAAAGTTTTGGGTTTTAAATGTCCAACAGACATAGTCATACATTGACAGGAAAGTCTAACGGAAGTAAGACCAGACTAACATCAGCTACCCAAAACCAGGAAGAATTTATAATCCTTGGCTAGCCTTTAGCAGAAAAATGCTGTTGACGTGGGGAGGGATGAACACTTTTGCAATAAAGCATTTTTTTCTTTCATTTCAAATTCATTTATTGTCAAGCCATGACAACAAGAACATACAAATTCAATGAATAAAACCCTTAAAACATACAGGATACAATGAGTAAGCATACTATCAATAGAGTACAGTGATGTGAGCATAGTAAAAAAAAACAGTAGACAAAATAAAACTCAATGTTACTTTAGAGTAAAGACATCAGTTGACCTTTTTTTTAAAACATTTGTTTAAAAACTTTGCAAGCATAAATAATGTATATTCATTTTTTGACACAAAAAGTATATTAAAAATATATGTGTTATCTAAATTATGGAGATTGCCTTCTATATTCTTTAAAGCATTGTATAAAATTTCTCTTTCTGGATTATAAATGGAACATTCTATAACAAAATGAAATTCATTTTCTATGCCTTTTTTACATAGTTGACAAATACGTAGGTTTTCATCTAATTTTGGTTTTACGTGCCTACCCTTTTCAATGTGGAGGTCATGTGAACTTAACCTTATCTTTGACAAACATGTTCTAAGTTTGTAGTCTTTAATAAGTAGTAAGTAGGAATGAGACTAGAACTTTGGTTGTAGTATTTCATCCAATTCTCCTCCTCGAGCACAAGCTGCTCCTGTTTATATAACAACTCCGTGGGTTACACTGAGTAGACTGAGTCAGGCTAGACTGTCACCAACTAGCGTGTTGAGAACAGTCTATGCCACAGCTAGACCTCTGCGTGTCAGTATTGTTCTGATCCAAATTCTTTTTTGAATTTTACATAGGTCCTAAGAACAGGATAGTTGAGCAAACTTACCATACAATCCCCTTTGAACTGTTTGAACAGATTCTATTGTATTTGGTTTACAATCACAGCCTCAAGTTCCTTTGTTATAAAAAACATTTTCGTCATAAAAGTGACTGAAGCCATGACCACTAAGAACTCTATATACTTGATGACACCAGGTTTTAAATCCTAAATCAGATAATTCTCTAAGCATATTGTACATTTGTTTAACTATTTTGTTGTCAGTTAGCCTTGTTAATCGACACCAATATTAAATAATGGATTCTTCTTATCAATAGCTGAATATTGGATATTAAAAATAGTCTAATATTTCAATGGCTGTCAGTCCATCTTTTTCAAAGAAATGAGGTCATTAATTTTGTTTACTTATTATTTACTTTATATTTATTTAATTCAGAATTTTTAGAATTTGGCCTCATCAGGAATCAATCTAAACTTATAAGTTTAGATTGATTCCTGATGAGGCTGTGTAAAATAAAAGGAGAAAATATTTGAAAATAAATTCTAAAAATTCTAAATTAAATAATTATAAAGTAAATAATAAGCAAACAAAATTAAGATTTGAGAAAGGTGGAAAAAGACAATTGGCGACATGAGGAGTGCCACCTACTGGCGAATAAAACAACTGTGTGCAAAACTAGTGTTTGTAGACATAATTCTTGATTTGGTGCTAAATCCATTAAAACTTACTATCTGAATATTTTCGGACATTTTCAATGTCCATCTTCTGAGACTTCATTTTCTGTCACCAGATGGCAGCACGTGACAGTAAAAATATGTGACAGAAGATGGACATTGAAAATGTCCGAAAATATTCAGATAGTAAGTTTTAATGGATTTAGCACAAAATCAAGAATTATATCTATAAAAGAAGAAATCAAATAAATCTATTTTCGAATCTATTGTTTGTTTTTAAATGTTTGCATGATGAGGGCCCCTTATATATTAGGGAACTCCTTCAATGGAAAAGAAATTCTGTCAGGTCTGCACAGTCAAACGACCAGAATCTTTTAAAGGTCCCTCGTTCTCGGACAAAAACTTATGGAGACAGGAACTTTAAAAACACAGAATAAAAAATGTGAACTCATTACCCTCTGATTTAAGACTCTGCAAGAATTTTGATACTTTTAAGATGAAACTTGAGAAATTTCTCTTCGAAGAATTTTATTGTGTTGAATTTTAAAGAAAATTCATAAGATACTATTACTTTTACTTCAAATTTGCATTGTGTTAATTTTATCTACTGTACTATATTTTATGGTCTATTTTATCTAAATGTGAGCATGTTTTGGATGTGGGGACTAGAAATATTTGCTTACAAATGTATTAATATCTACAAAACTGGGTGAGTTTGTAACATGAATTATTTTATCAGGTGAATTCTTGTGGCATATCATGGCGAGTCTGATGCGCCACAAGAGCGAATCCTGATAACATAATTCATGTTACAAACTCACCCAGTTTTGTGTTTATCATTCTTTTCTAAACAATTACAAAACTGTTTTATAAAATGTTAAAAAGTAGTCCGGCTGAGTAAAAGCGTGATAACCATGGTATCACCCGTGTTCGAAGAGGAGGCGTGAAAACTCTCTCCGGGTTATCGGATACTGCTGGATCATGACCAATGAAATTACATGAAAAAGAATGATAATTCTCTTTCTCACCTGGTTGACTGACGCTGGCGCCGCCCGGTGGCGATAGTCGGCGAAGTGCGTCCTGTTGAACGCAATCTGCAGACGACATATTATTTTTTTTTTATTTATTTCAGAATTAAAGATAAATATCCCGTATAGATAATAGAAACAATAAAACAAATATGTCTAATTACTTAAAATAAATCAGGGTCAGGATTCGCCACTCGTCTGCTCGTATTGACTGGTAAAAACTTTTGGAGGACGAGTAGAATGTTTTAGCAACTCGTCCTTTTGACGAGTAGCATTCTGGTCAATTTGGCATACAAATATAAAGCTTTGTACAAGGAGGATGAGAACATTTTTGCAGGACGAGTAGATATTTGAGGGTTTCTCGTCCTGCTGACGAGTAGCACTTTTCCACCTAATCCTGACCCTGTAAATTGTACTTTGTTTCTTTCTATGTTATATGAAACTAATATTGATTAGGGCTTTGTAGAGCTCAAAAGCTTTAAAAATAAAAATTAAAAACATTTTGAACATTTTTCCAGAATCTACATTAGTAACAGAATGCAGCACTCAAAGTTCTGGTTTGTTTATTACAAAATTATCTTTAGTGTATAGTTTTATTTTTAGCTGTACTCTGGATAAAATGAAATTTGTTTTTAAAAACTTAAATTTTGACTTTATTAATTCAAACATTTTCGAGGATCTAAAGGCTCCTTTTCAAATTAACACACCAAAAGAAATGAAATACAAATCAAAATTTAAGTTTTTTAAAAACATAATTTCATTTTATCAAGAGTACAGCTGAAAAATAAAACTTCACACAATAAATAATGAGATTAATAGTATTACAAAATGGGCTTGAAGAATAGAAATAAGTGTCTATGTTTAGAGATTTTTTACCATTACAAAGCTTATGAAATATGAATCTAGATAATCTAAACCAACACGTTCAACAAATTACAAACCTTGTAGCAGTCTTGCTGCACGAGGATGCAGCACTCAAAGTTCTGGTTTGTCTTGATCGCGCCGAGGCCGTGATGTCTCTCCTCAGACCCCCACTTCTCCCCCATCAGTGTGTTGCGCACGATCACTTTCTGCGGAGGCCGCGGGTTCACGTGTAAAATTGTGTCAGCTTTTCCATTGCCCAAGTTCATCTGCAGATTGATAGCGAATCTGAAAGTAAAAGATTTCTTTTAAATGTGAACTTTCAATGGAATGAAACCGCTTTCGGCTTTTCCATTGCCTAAGTTCATTCGCAGATTGATAGCGAATCTGAAAATAAAAGATTTAGTTTTACATATTAACTTTTAATCAAATGAACACATTTTTGGATTTAAGTAATTGCATGTGAGGATCTGTAAAAAACTATTGTCACGTTTTTTGCCATCCTTTTCAATCTATCATTCATTGAATATTGCTGTATAAAATATTTTAAAATTCCAGTATACTCACGACTGTGATTTTGCAGGCACAAAACCTTGAACAAATAGCATATCCCCATATTGTAGTTGTTGAAGCTTTGCACTGAATGGAATCACCTAAAATTATGCAATAAAATTAAAAAGCATTTGGTTTAATGAATATCTTAATATTTGAGTAACCCTTTTTTATTACATCAGCTTTGTGACGCAATTCTTCATCATCTTCTATAAAAATACTCAACAGGACAATCAGGGCAGACAAAACTACAAATGTCAAGCGTAGTTGCTGCACACACGGACAGCATCGCTTGCGGGCTTCAACACAGTGAACGTCACACGTGATCTGATCAAGGCCATCACTTTCACTTATCATTCTGGGTATGAATGAGTTTTTAAAAGCCGCATTTCTAGCGAGAGTCTGAATTAGACGGCTACCGTGTTCTCTGTTTATGAATCGTCTGTCAGCCTTGTCAGTTCATGCCAGTGTCTTTTCCACTTTCCATACAGTCACACAATATCTACCTGTGGGCCAAATGGCGAATCAAATTTTGAACGGAACTATCTCAAAATTTTTAGTTCCAGACAGTTTGAAAAGAACGAACGACTAATCACTGTCAGCTGCGTTTTGTTTCACACAGGTCTGTCGTGTTGATTGACAGCTAAATGTAAACAAATCCTGACATTCTGATTCGGTGAGGACATGAAAATTTTTGCGAAATTTTAAGTCCTTGACTGAGGGCTTATTTTCAATCAATTGTAGATTGAATAATAATCTCAAAATTGATGAGGATAGTCACCGAGACTTTTTTAATTCAGCATTTGATTTGGCATTGACAGGGTGAGGATTCGCCACGCGTCCGCTCGTATTGACCAGTAAAAACTAGTGGAGGACAAGTGCTAATTTTTAGAAACTCGTCCTTTTGACGAGGAGCAATTCTGAATAATTTGTCATACAGATATAGAGTTTGTACAAGGAGGACGAGTACATTTTTTGCCGGACGAGTAGATATTTGAGGGTTACTAGTCGTGCTGATGAGTAACACTTTTCCACCTAATCCTGACTCTCCATTGACCATATTATTTTAATTAATTAGATTAGTGTCACATAGAGGGTGCATACTGGTTGAGCACAAACGCCAGAAATTGATTTTAGAGCACGGAAGTGGGCGTATTATTACCAAATAGGGCTGATCACACTTATTTTCATTTAATATCGCTCACATTCCTTCAACAATGTTGGTCAAATTTAGGCTTATGTTATGATGCGGTGAACTGTTGAATCCATTTTACTTACTGGATTAATTATCGCGTTGTTTGCAGACGCTGTTCGGTTTACGGATGAGTCGCATATGACAAACGCCGAGAGGAGAGCGGAGAGGAAGAAACGCGTGGAACAGAGAGGATCGTTCATGTCACAGTTCGGCAAATCGTACCAACAGATCACGGGATACAAAATAAAAAACAAACAAACTGTTTGAATGGGATTTAAAAAGTTTTTTCCTCAAGCTTGTTTGTGTGATCAGTTCCGATTATATCTAGGTTTTCTATGGCAAGCAGGTTCATATCGCTATACTGACATAGCTGAATAACAAATCTTCCATTTTTTTTATTTCATTTAAGAAGAATTTATTTTCTTATGATTACATACATATTAATTTACAGGTAACCAAATACATATGGCTAGTATCGATCTTAATCTATACTAAGCCATATGACAAGCTATTGTTTACCTTTCAAATGACAATTATATGACAATTATATACATATTTGTAGGAAATACCTAAAAAGTCGACTGTAATATATTATTGTTTCGGGTACAGAAGATAAGCCACCACTATTTATTAATCTATCATTCATAGAACACACGATATTTATCAAAATATCACTTTTACTTCAATATTCGATTTTTATAAATATCAAACCGGAAATAGGGAATTCCCACAGCCTTTATCAAGATGTTTTTTAAGGTCGTCGAGTGCCCCGAGTCGGCGAGTGAAATCGGTGATTGTGGCTGGTTTTGAGGCTGATTTTCTTAACCATTTCTACCCATGTTAGTCTGTGTAATTCTTCAAGCTGAAAATCTTAAATTTTTAATAATATTTTTAAAATTGGGGAACAAATAAATAACAGCATGGATACAGCATGGATAGATTTATATGGCCTGTCATCACTAGGGATTGTGGCTAACTGATAGTATATGTAATTGGTGCAATATAAATCACTTTTTCTGATTAAGCTATACACATGAACATCCCCATGGTAAAAACATTACATGATTAGTCATGGCAAACAAAGCTGCTCCACATCTTTCAATATCTTTCTCCCTGACTCAGATTGGTTAAGAACAATTATTACCGATGAAAGGGGCCCAGTGAAATGGAGGCTGAGGTTTGTTAAGAACAATAATTACCGAGGAAAGGGGCCCAGTAAAATGGAGGCTGAGATCATTCAATTTTGTATGGTTACTTAGGTGTCGTGGTCTTTGGGGTTCATTCAGTTGGTGTGGAAGGTTCAATTACATGATATGATCGGATAGGGGGGTGGGGGGTCTTCTCACTCTGAAGTTACTCTCCATCTTTGCTTTCCCCATTCCTTTTTTTGTTTTATTCTGTAATGATCACCGCCCCCTCCATCTTAGTGGGTTTACACAAACAGACAGCAATGAATGATCATTCTCCACCAACCCCCTTTAAATTTTTATTTATGCCTACTGCTCTACAAGGGGATCATAGAGCAAAAATGTGATTGGTGATTTGCCCTAAATCTTCAGTGTGAATTGTGAATTGCATGTATTTAAGCGCATGAAATGTGATGGAACCTATGACTGGTGACTGGTGACTGGTGAGCTGCTCATTAGAAAGACTGAGATTGGTTATTTGCCCTATATCTTGAGCATGAATTGTGAATTGCCTGTATTAAGTGTGTGAAATGTTATGAAAATGTGATGCAGCCTATTCATTTACAATTCCTGGAGATCGGTGTAAGACAATGATATATATGGGTGACTGATCATTTAGAAAATAAACGTTGGTGAATCATTTTTATTATGGCTATATACCCCCATCCTCAACTATGCATGTGTCCATGTTCATACGTATTTTTCTTTTTCAGATTCAATGAAATGATCATGTGTGGAACACCCCAGTTCTGTGGCAATATAATGTATAAAGAAGTATAAAGTGATGTGCACGTTTCCTTGGTTTAGGTGGGTGGTGCAGAAGTCACAGTAAAATTACCATATGGACTTCGAAAACTGATGCCTCTATCTTGTACCAAATAGGAGTATTCTAAATAGGTAATTACACAGAACTGTGCCACCCAAAACATTACAATATCAAAATCACTTTATCGGTCTCAGTTTAGGAAGAAAAAATTATTTTAAATGCAATTATTCTTCTTACAAAGCTGATCTTTTAATGTGATATTACTTGAAATGTAGTTTGTATTAAAATGCTGTTTAATTTCTTCCTACTTTTATTTTATATTGCAATTATTGTAAATATGCAATGTATTTTAGTTTTTGAAAATAAATTTATCCTTATATCAAGGTGATCATGTATGCAAAGAAATACATATAAAAATTACAGTGTTTATTTTTTTTTTTAAAAGTACAATCATCCTTACTTTAATAGAAAATGAAAATAAAAATACAATCACATGCATGTTCACACCTACAATGCTAAAATATCATTAACCATCAGCACAGCACATTCAAGCAATTGATTAGATATACTTACACAGTATCACCCTAATACTCAATGAATAAATTAAAATCGAAACGAGGATTATTTCCAATACCGCATGCCAACATGTAAAAGCCTACGGGCCACTGCAAATGCAAATTCTTTTTTCCAAAAACCTTGATCTGTCTATGTGTAATAGTTAAAATTACACTTATAATTAATAATTTTTTTCTTCCATTTGTTCCTTCAGCAAAGGGAACTAACAACAAATACAAATGTATATACGAACCCATACATTAAAGTTTGATCATTACAATTTTATGCATATCGATAGATATTTTATAACTACCTTTATGAAGCAAACATAGTTGAGAAAGCGATATACATCATTTACACAAGTCAGCGATGATAAATGAGCACAAACGTAATTGTTTTTATGAAAAAAAATTCTACATTGTGGAAAAAATATGCATTTAAAACTTATAGTACATACACAGCGAGAAAAAATGTTACAGTACATATTAAGTGAGAGAAAACTTTTATATCCAATTAAACAAGCTGGTTCCACTAATTTATGAAAGTCAGACTCTTAAATGTTGTTGTTTTCTACAAATTTTGATACATTTTTTTGCTATTTTTTTATGTATGTAGACGGCAGGGTCTTGTTATTGACATCAACAAAAGCATTCTTATACAAATAAATTTTTCTCATTCACCACAGATATAACACAAGTTTTTGAAACTTCAGGTATAAAGCACAAAGCACCACTTCATTTGTTTTAATACCACAAACTCATGCCAAGCAGAATTTAACATTAATCAAAAACTTTTCCTGATATAAGTGTTACACCAAAATAAAAATCATTCCCAACAACAATGATTACTTTTTGAATGTGTGACAAAAATGGATTAGCCCCTAACCTCATTACGGCGAACATAAAATTTCCTGATACAATTGTTACACCAAACAAACATTCCCTCAACTATGATTCTTTTTTGAACGTGCAATACTGGAATTACAACATAAACATTAATGGGAGGCACATAAAAAATCATTCACAACATTTCCATATTGCTGTTGTTCATTGTACTGAACACACAAGAAGTTGAGTCACTGATGGGAGCGGACAGTCAGCAACACGCTTGCAAGAGGCCAGTTAGGGGACCGCAGTCACTGCTGCCAGCACCTGAAAATATACAATCGAATTATAAGTTGTACAAATTGTACTGGATACAGCTCCAGTATAAGTATTGTTTGTATCACGTAAGCGTAAGTATGTACATGTCTCCGGACAAGCTAGAGTGTTTACCGAAGAACTGCTTTGTACTTTACACAACTATGGGTTATGAGGCGACAATGAAGTGATTTGATTTTAGTTATTTTGAAAAAAAAAGTGTGTTTCAACAGTTATGTTCCAGTTGGATAGTTTCCAAAGTGTACATGTCTGTCAATGTTTGACATAATGACTGATTTAAGGCAGTAGACGGGTACATCTCATTCGGTCCCCCGTCTCATTGGTGCTGCCGCTGCTTTTAAACACATGTGGCATTTGTATTCTATATTGACAAATGATGTGCGACCGCAGCCCTAACTGTTGTATTCAGATTTTTATATTTTTTAGGTGAGCAATCACACAGCCCTGTACGGATGACAAAGTTTTGTACACACCCGCCCTCCTGCTTTTTTTTAGCATCCTCATCATAACCCAAATCATCAAAATTCAAATATGCACCCATGTATATAATATAATCGTAGCCTGACCTAGCAGCCGCATTTATACTCTTGTTGTGCTTCCGGAGCCGAGTGGTTAGGGAGTTGGACTCGTGACCAGAAGGTCATGGGTTCGATTCCCAGTCGGGTCTAGTGGTGGGTGTTGAGCAAACTCATCCCTAAACAGTTGCACACTGCTCTGTGGCACCTACACGTTAATTAGGTACAGGTCATTGGGTTGAAAGAGTGAGTGAGTGATTGTGTGAGTGATTAGCATTGTGCGCTGAATGTGCTACATATGAGAAATGATCAATTGCTGATCATTGAATGTGCCAATGACCAGGTGTAAATTGTAAAGTCGTGAGATCAAAACTTGGATCAAGACTATAAACTAGACATTTACATTTACATTTACTCTTATACTTACCCAAAAAGAACCCACATAAAACCTGCAAAAGGCCCAAAATAAGCTAGATTTTTTCTTAACATGTAAATGTGTTAGTGTGCTATAGGGACATTAAATTCACACTAGTCAATTGATTGGCATCCTTGTAAAAATATATCTTTCTCAACTCCCTGCAGAGCATACAGTACATGTCAACTAAAAGTCAGAAAAGTTTTTGACACATATTAGCATTCACCTATTTACCATTTACGTACTACAAAGCAGTGTAGTAAACTGTTGTGGTCACATCAGTAATATATAAATGATTTATGATAAAAAAAAAAGTTGTAACTGATTTATACTAATATCAGCTTTACATTCTAATTTGTTTGGTTTGCTGTGCACACTTTGCGTTCACAAAAAATGTTGGTGGCCTGACACCAACTATTCAAACTCAAACCATTCACAATATCTAAATTTAGGGACCCACACAATTATCCATGTGTGGGAATACAGGGTCCTTTGCTGGGTATTTATTTTTGTTTTGTCACTTAAATAACTAATTTAGACAAGTTGGGGGTGCGTGTTTTGAAAATTCATATTTCAATCATCAATCTTTGAATTGGGGGGTGGGGGTGGGTTGAGATGTTCATTGACAAGCCTGGGGTGCGATTTTTGGAAATTCATATTTGAATCATCCAGCTTTGAATTGGGGGTTCAGATGTTCATTTTCCATGTCTGTAGGGGGGTGGGTGGGAGGTCGAGTGTTATATTTGCAAACCGGTCGAGTGTTGGGCAAAATAGCATAAAACAAATTAAGATTGCTGGTCAATCTAACAAAGCCTTCACTTATCCTACCTCAAATCATTTGCCTTGTACATGGGTAACAGTATAAAATAGACCAAATAATCAACAAAAAAAAACCCTAATATGGACCATTTAGACTCATGTAAAATAAAGTTATTGTGGTTACTTATCAATACAAAACAGCAGAAAACAAATGATATCCTAGCTCAAATGATTTGCCTTGTACAGGGGGTAACAGTGTAAAATAGACAAAATAATCATTAAAAACAACCCTAATATGGACCAATAAGACTCATGTAAAATAAAGTTCTTGTGGTTACTTATTAATATAAAACAGCAGAAAACAAATTAAGATTAAATTGCTGGTCAATTTTAGGAAGCTTTCACTTGTCAATACACAAAGATAAGAATTCCAATTGTCACTCAGGAAAGATAGTCATATCACTCAGTTACATCACATGCTGTAGTGATGCAATAGTGTGTTCCCTATAAAAGGCTCTGAAATCAAATTACAGCATCCAGTTTATATTTTGGCTTTGACTAGACATCATCATGGAGGATTTTTCAAGTGAAAATTGTCTTAGTTGCGGTTCCATTTTTACATCAAAAGAAAAAGGATACAATCGTGTTAATTTGTATAAGAGATTGAAAGGTTGCGGTGAAATCACAATTGATGAGGCACTTGTTAAGTTTGGATTGTTGGATAAGAAATTCACACCTATCAAGGCCCTACCACCAGGTGTTAAAAGGTAATCTTATTAATTTCATTATATTAATATATGCCATAATTTGATTAATAACCATAGGTCTATGGGAAACATAAAGACTAAGCCACGTATTGTGGTTAATGTACAGGATGCTCTTATCTACACAGATATACTAGTATATTTTTGTTTTCGGATAGAAAAATTAGATGTAGACTTCAAACGTTTTTCACATAGCATAAACTAACTAAATCCGTTTGTCTCACTTATGAATTTTAAATAAGTTCTTATCTAACTTGGGATCACCTGTTCCTTGTAATAATAATTTGTCCAACAGTAAAATAAGTTTTTTCTGTTGATCAAAATTTGATTTATTCTCATTATATCTAGTGGACATGACAGGACTCAAACTCACAACCACAGATCACTTCATTTTAGTCAAATGTCTTCAATTACGTCAGTAGTGGTATGAACGGGCTTGTTATTCAGTGATTAGAATCGAATGTTTGTACAGATAATAGACTGAGACTTACAACTGAAAATATCTTTCATAATCACCCTGAACCTGGTATGAACATGGTGACTTAGGAAGCGTATAATTCTATAACTTCAGCTAAGGATTTCAACTCCTCACCAAATGTATTCATCATTATCTTAAATTTAATTCAAGATGCAAAGGATCTTGATGTTGTTGTAACTTTTGGTCATTTGTTGAAAAAAAATCTTTAAACCAAGGCTAAAAATATACTAGTGGGGACTGAATTGCCATATACCGGCAAATTGAACTGTAGATTTGGGATAAAGTAAATGATTTTATTAAAAAAGTAGTATCTATCAAAGTCATGTAAAAATATCTAGAGAATATCTACAGAGTAAATTACCTGTGATCTTTCACTC
>JAGTTF010002173.1:15281-42203 GCA_019095985.1 Streblospio benedicti | reverse complement strand
ATCACCTAAAATTATGCAATAAAATTAAAAAGCATTTGGTTTAATGAATATCTTAATATTTGAGTAACCCTTTTTTTATTACATCAGCTTTGTGGCCACGAAATTCTTCATCATCTTCTATAAAAATACTCAACAGGACAATCAGGGCAGACAAAACTACAAATGTCACACGGACAGCATCGCTTGCGGGCTTCAACACAGTGAACGTCACACGTGATCTGATCAAGGCCATCACTTTCACTTATCATTCTGGGTATGAATGAGTTTTTAAAAGCCGCATTTCTAGCGAGAGTCTGAATTAGACGGCTACCGTGTTCTCTGTTTATGAATCGTCTGTCAACCTCGTCAGTTCGTTCCAGTCTCTTTTCCACTTTCCATACAGTCACACAATATCTACCTGTGGGCCAAATGGCGAATCAAATTCTGAACGGAACTATCTCAAAATTTTTAGTTCCAGACAGTTTGAAAAGAACGAACGACTAATCACTGTCAGCTGCGTTTTGTTTCACACAGGTCTGTCGTGTTGATTGACAGCTAAAGGTAAACAAATCCTGATATTCTGATTCGGTGAGGACATGAAAAATTTTGCGAAATTTTAAGTCCTTGACTGAGGGCTTATTTTCAATCAATTGTAGATTGAATAATAATCTCAAAATTGACGAGGATAGTCACCGAGACTTTTTTAATTCAACATTTGATTTGGCATTGACAGGGTGAGGATTCGCCACGCGTCCGCTCGTATTGACTAGTAAAAACTAGTGGAGGATGAGTGCTAATTTTTAGAAACTCGTCCTTTTGACGAGGAGCAATTCTGAATAATTTGTCATACAGATATAGAGTTTGTACAAGGAGGACGAGTACATTTTTTGCCGGACGAGTAGATATTTGAGGGTTACTAGTCGTGCTGATGAGTAACACTTTTCCACCTAATCCTAACCCTGCATTGACTATATTACTTTAATTACTTAGATAAGTGTCACATAGAGGGTGATTTCTGGTTGAGCACACACGTCAGAAATTTACTTTAGAGCACGGAAGTGGGCGTATTATTACCAAATAGGGCTGATCACACTTGTATTCTTTTAATATCGCTCACATTCCTTCATTAATGTTGGTAAAATTTAGGCTTATGTTATGATGCGGTGCACTTTTGAATCCATTTCACTTACTGGATTAATTATTGCGTTGTTTGCGTATGTTACTTTCGATTTGTCTTCTATAAGCACCATTGTATAAGTAAAGTATTCTATTTAAGTGAAACCAAAACACTATTTACGTGTGTGGAGAACGATAATTCTGGTTGGTCTGGCTCTGCTGGAGTTTGCGTTATGTCAAAAGTGCCGTAATGCAGCAAACGTCAGACGTAACGTTTGACGTAATCATGACGTTAACATTTGCAAAATGTTTACTTTAAGTCATAGATACAGTTTATTTAGTTTTAAACTTATATGTTATGGAAAAAGATTCCTCCAATTCATTATGGGACAGTGAAAGCATAAGTAAGTATTTATCTGAAAAACAAGAAACCTCATCAAATGGTAGATCTAGTTTTGAAAGGCCACGAAGACCATCCCCTCAAAGAACAATGAGTGGAAACGGGAGGACAAGATCCAGTAAACGTTCTGGGTCTGATACAAACAACTATAATGAAAATAGATCTAAGCCTGTGATGGTAGCAAGCTTCACTGATAGCACTGACAGTTTCATACAACCTAAATCCTCACTGTCAAATAACAGTCAATACAACAGGAATTTAAAAACTACATCATTGGAGGATGCCTTCAACGAAAGTAGTGGTGACAGTTGTTATGGTGCAATAGCTAATTTAGATCCAAAGATAAACACGTTACTGGATATCAACGAGGTGAAATTTCAAAAGAAAGTAAGTCAACTGAAAGAGCTCCGAGAATGGAAGTCGGCAAGCTCCGATCATCCTTATTCATGGCCTCATCGACTCTCACCTTTAAAAGAGAAAAAGAAAAAGATTCACAAAGATTTGGATGACGCAGATGATTTGTTAAATGATATAGATAAAATGGATGAAACGTTCGACGAGCGACAAAGAAAATATCATGATCAAATCAAACACTGTGAGAATCAGATAAAAAAATCTAAAAGAAAAATGAAAAAAGATAAATTAGATGAGGATATTGAAAAAATATTGGAGGAAATCACAAGTAGCGGATCAGAGTCAAGTTTAAATGAGAAAAGCTCCAAGTTGAAAAATAAATATGACCGTTTTAATGTAAAGGACTTAAAAGGTCTTGGAAAGGACAAGGTTAAAATTCCAGATAGCGTTAAGAGACGCATGGAAATGAAAAAGAATGCACAAAATATGCACCTGACAGATCAACAATGTGATGAATTGACACACAATGAATTTAATCAAAACGATTGCCATAATAAAACAGAAGAACCACCTACTGTGGAAGAGTTGGAGGGCCTTTACTCAGATTATCAATCTGAAGTTATAGCTGAAGCGAAAAGAGACATTTTAGAACTGACCCAAAAAATATTGGATCTGGACATTTTGTAATGTTTTATTTCTTCACAAAATCTGTTTTCTTGTAAACTGATTGTATATTCATTTTGTTTTGGAATGTTCTTTTAAGCTGTGTGAATATGTTCTCAATGATTTAATTTTGAATTTTTAATTTTTTTTTATTTTTATTAACGTTTTCAAACCATGTAGGTTCTTTCATTGTATATTCAAGGTGTGTTTATAAATCTAAATAAATCCTGCACAGCACAAATGAAATTTCTGAAATTCAATAGTGGAAAATATCTCAAAACTACTTTGTGTTAAATGATACATTTTTCATTTATGATTGTTACTCTTTTCATATTACCTTCAAGAACAACAATGGAAATATGTAAATGATTATGTGTATATCTAAAGTGTCAACTGAGAATTTATGCTAATTAAACACTTCATTATTAGAAAATATTTGATTGTTTATTTTATGTGTATAAAGTGTGCACATCAAATGTTCCGAATCATAAATCACAACAATAAAATTCATGAACACTTCATAAATATACAAATATATGAGTGAGTTTCTCCTAGTTTAATGTAATGTTTTGCTTTCAAATTCCATATCCGTGAATTGTTGCTAAATCTCATATGATCAGCTGATATTACTTCTTTGCTACCAGTTAATTGGCTTTCCTCACTTTTGCTAGGTTCATCAGTTTTTTTCTTTTCATTTTCACCAAATGTCTGTTCACTGCACGTCGTGCATTCTAGTAGAAAAGAAACTAAATCTTCACTTGTTAGAAGAACAGCTACACCAGCTGGTAATAATACTCTGAAGAAAAAAGGAGAAAATATTTCACGTTAGCATCATTTTTGTGGTATATATTTCCAATCAAAAGAGTGACACAAAAACAGCTAAACCATCAAGTAATAATACTCTGACGAAAAAGAATATTTACATTATAAATTAGCATTGTTTTGTGGCAAATCAAAAATGGTATGTCAATCAAAAACTGAAAAAATCACCTACCTCTCTAATTCTTTGACCACTGCAGGATATAACGATCTCACTTCTTTTTTTGTCAAATGCTGAAAGCCAAAAGGCAAATCACAAACTGCTGCATTTATGGTTCCATCTTTTAGTGGAAGTGCTGAAATATCAATTCAATCATAAAAAAATAATTCATTACTATTTAAATTAAATATTCAATTTGAAGAATATATTGAAAAAAGCCTGTATATTACTAATTAATCTATTATTGCAGTATCATTGGAATTAAATATTCAATAAAAATATATATTGAAAACAACTCACACGTGTGAATAACAAATAATTTATTTCAGTGCCATTGTAAATACACACATGTATTCAACATGAAAAGAAAATGCATTGTTCATAGGAAACCGCCTATAATCCTACCTGTAGCATCGCCAATGAATAAGTGGACGTTGCTCGTCTTTGCTATCGTTATATTCTCACGAGCCTTTGTGATTTGTATCGCATCAGAATCAACACCCACAAATTGTCCTTGCTACAAAATATTAGAATTATGGGATAGCAATTCTTATTTTGATTTTTATTGTGTTCGTTTGCAGAATCACATTCTTGCAACACAATTTAATTTGCGAATTTTGTGGGTAGGTGCAAAAAACGCAAACTTAATTAGTCAGCAAATATTAAAAGCCTACGTAAAGTAGGTCCAGGATGGAACAATATCGCAAAATTAAATAGTCACAAAATAATTTATAGATGAAAATCGAAAAATTTAATAGCCACGAAATATTCTAGTTTTACATTAAATCATTTTCACAAAATTACCCACATTTAGATTTTACAGGGAATGCCCGCTGTGCATAAAAACAGCTGCAAATTACCCATAAATGAATGAGAACCTGCAATACTGATTGATAGGAAATTTCTGCCGGTGACTTACCGGCGCCACACTTGCCACTAATTGCTTCCACCAGAATCTGCCGGAATGAGAATTTTTTTACCACGTCACCTGGCTGAACAAAAAAGTCTGCTTCCACCAGAATCGTGCTGCATCCACACATCGGGTCGAGAACCACGTCACCTGGCTGAACAAAATCGCTCTCGGTCTATTTCATTGTTCATTTTGTTTTAAAGATGTTTTTTTTTGTTTTCGAAAATGGTTAGTTAGCAATAGAATAAAAAAATATTGATAAAATCAAAGATCTAATTAAAATATATTCATTTTTTTTTCAATTTTACCACAAAACATCAATTGTGAATAAATCCATCATATACCTTTGTGCTAGATATTTTTTGACTTGAAAGCTATTTTCTGAGCTGATGGGATATGAGATGACAGGATGCGAGGTCAGGAAGTAAGTCAATGGCAAGACTGAGGTCAAGAGATGCATCACGCCAACGACCTGCCTTCTGTCTCTCATCCTATCATCTTATGTCGGACATGAATGACAGGTTGAAAATGCTTAGCGAAAAGGTATATGATGGATTTATACGTTGTAAGGACCACAATGTAAGTAAGCAGTATTTCATGCGAGCTTTCTTGTGTTATCCGAGGCAATTCTTGTGACAGCCATGATCTGTGATAACATGGGATATTATAGTCTATGTATATTTTGATGGTACATGTTTTCAAATCCTGAATATATCTAATCTTGGGTGATAGCATTACTACAAAACTTAAGTGGCTGCCATTGCAGCATAGAAGAGAAATTTATAATCTGTCTATGTTTTATAAGATTAAAAATAATCTTGTCAATATTTCATTCCCATCCACTGTACAGTTGTCATACAGATCTGATGTAAGATACAATAGGGTTAAAATTCTCGACTCCGACGCATACAAATATAGTTTCTATTGTAGTACCATTCGTATAGCGAATATGCTTCCTATACTAATATTAGATCTAGGATCCATTGAAATTTTTAAAGCGAAGTCATGAATATGGATGACCCCTTTACATTGGGAGAAATTATGTAATACCTGGACTCTTGTTCAGCACTATATTCATTAGAAATGTTGTTGTTATTGGTTTTTTGTTCTTGTTGTTTTTCTAATTCACTGCAATTGTTTTTTTATTATTGTACTTGTTCATTATTAATTCATGTACATGATATGTCACAAATGCATAAAATTTCCTGTACGGCCATCGGCCCTTTCGGAAATAAAGATTGAAAATTGAAGATAATGACATGACAAACCTGAACATCTGCAAGTCTCGCCATGATCCATGCCACGGAGGAGCGCAGACCGGTGTGTCTCAAGTACGCTCGCTGGGTCAGAGGCTGCCTGGAAATTATCAACAAACGTCAGCTTTATCATTCAGAAGATGTTTTATAGTTTCTGGATTCAACATATGAAATACACTAACATTTCGTTAGGAACACAGAAACTGTTTATTTACGTAGCGACGTATCAAGGGCACACACACCCTTCAACTGGCTTCTTGTGCATTGTACATGTATGCAAAAACTAGTAAGCTACTAAAACCATGTATATGATTTGTCATAAAGAATTGAATAAAGCAATGTTCTTACTTGCGCAGAATCTTGTGACACAACGCCATCTATGATGCGCACAAGATCATGCGCAAGAAGCAGTTGAAGGGGGCGTGTGCGCTTGAAACGTAGCAACGTAAATAACCAGTTTCTTTCTTCCTAACAAAATGTTAGTGTATTAATAAACTTCAGTTTGTTTTATATTGTATTTGTTAATATTTATGGGAACGCTATAATGGAGAGCACCAATGTCAGCTTGTACGTGCAGCATTTATTCAGAATAATAGAGTAACGAGAACAGTTAGAAAAATTCGAACTTTCATACCTCGACATATTTGTCATACAAGGTTAACAGTATTTAAAACTAATTTCATCCTGTGTGTATGACAAACCTTCATTTGCAAAATGTTGGTGGATCACACAGTTTGAATATCCAAAGTTTTGATATAAAAATAATTAGAAGAATGCTATGTTCGTTTCGTCACATTTGTATCATCACAAAAGTAGTTTCTAATGGATAGTTATTAGTTACATAACATTGAAATTTGAATTGTTATGCAATTAGCTATACTTCTTTACATGTAAGTTGATAAACACAATGTGGATAAAGTGCTATGAATTTAGGTAGTGATCGATGATCAATTGATTATGAAGGTTCGATTGAACTATAGTGGAACTTACTTGCTCAAACCAAAACCAATTAAAAGTCCATTATCATTCATTTGCACAGTTATCTAAAAGACAAAAATGTAAAACTATCTTGAGTATCGTTACAGTACATGTATGTAAAAAGGAGTATTAAAGTTACTAAAACCATAAATATGATTTGTCATAAAAATTGAATAAAGCAAATGTTCTCACTTCCAGAGCAGGATTTTTTAGATTGACTTTCCAACCCAAATTTTTCACTAAACTTGCACCAATTGTTCTTGACATGTCCTAAAAGACACAAGCATTCTAAGATGATTATTTCTACCAAAGACCATATTTGTTTTATAAAATAGATTTTTTTTTAATTTCATACATTACATGTATATATTTTGTTCAACAAAATAACTCTAATTGTACCTGAGGTGTCAGCTTTTGTCTTGCAGTGCATTTACAAGAAATTCTAAAATTACTACTCAGATCCTGGCCGCTGTCTATTTTCATCTTTTTTGGCGACGGACTGTCACTTTGTTCTTGATGTGAATGAAGTAATTTATAAACTTCAAGAGAATCCACAAATTTAGATTTTGCTTGCTTTACCAATTCAAACAGTTTGTAGAGAGCTGTAAACATAAAAATGAAAAATGTAAAAAAAAACCACTCAAACCAAGGATTTGATAAAATAGATATTGAAAGTATAAATAAACATACAAATGCAAAATTCGATTACATTTCTTCCCATTCAACCTAAAATTTTCATCTTTTAAGACAGCAACAAACAATCTTTCTGCACATTTTAAGGTCATGAGATGGGGAAGAGCATTGCAGACATCAGAAACTTCCCAATAAACTTTTCCGTCAGTATAAGTTACCTAAAATAATGATAAAAACAGTATATTTATCTTGTCATCCATAAAATATTTAAAATGAGTATGTTTTTCATTGTTTTTTTATAATCATATGGTTGGGGAACTGTAAATATTCTACACATTTAAACCTAAGCGTACACGTTCACAGTAATTTAACATATCTCGGTCAACATCAGCGCTAGTAGCCACGTTGATGACTATGAACAACCTCCTGTGATGTTCTAGTTCTAGTTCATTAATTCACAAATACAATGTACACAGAGAAAAGAAAATAGTGTTTGTTTGTTTGTGTGGATACTCTGCAGCCATCAACTTTGATGATTATAGCAGAGGGAGGCCACGTGGTGTTGGTACATGGACCTCAGAGGCAGGCTAGGTAGCCAACTGGGGGGATCACACTAGCTATTGTTTTCAAACTAGGTGAGTTCTTTCATGTGCAGAGGGGTGACTGTCTTCTACACAGGACACCCCTTTTAACGAGGCTTCCAAACCTCACGCTTGGTGTCGCCACCGTCTCGTATTATACTAGGCTCAGTGGCAGACGTACGACGTAACGGTTTTAGGCGACACTAAGTATGCCATGAACGGGAAAAACTTGCGACACAGGCAAATCACGTTTTCAGGTCGTAGGCTCTAACCACTGAGCTACTGAGGACCACACAGTGTTAGTACTAAGGGTGAGGATGGGCCGATAGACTAGATAGTGAGGAGAAGCAAAGATAAAAGCAGTTCTTAGTAGTGGAGGTTAAAAACAAGGATAGAGTTAAAGATCAAAAACTAATTTCACCCAATACTTTTTGGTTTTACAGTGCCTCGGCTAGTAGTAATGGCATGCCGGCTCCAAAATCACTCCATTATCGCAAAACAAAATACTATCGTATTCAAAAGTGAGACAATGATTTTTTCAATTATACACACATTGCTATTTTGAGAAATTGCCTTTATTTCTTCGACAAGAAATTTTTCGGTGCCTCTTCCTGCTGTCGCATAAAACAAACATTTATTTTCTGAAGTTTTCATCATGTTTTCAACTGATGTATTTTGTTAGGTGAACAGTTTCTGTCAAACTGCCTTATCACCGTTAGTAATACTTAGCATCATAACGCAAACTGCAAAAGTGTAAAATTTTTACATTTAAATTTGTGTTATGATCCATACAGATTTCATTTGTTCAATTCAACTTTGACGCACACGCTACAACAAATGGAAAAAATAAAATAATATATAAAATAGATAATCAAAACATTGAAGAAAAAAACTTGAATCATATTGATCACAGGTTAACAATTATATTGAGGAAATACAAATATTACGGGCACACGTCGGACAGTATATAGACAAATAATTGTGCAAAAACATGAATAATTACCTCGGGTAGCAATAAAAGGGGTTTCATTGGAATGGGTGGTCTATTTCGCACACCATCGTTCGAATAGTTCGGACGTGCCTCTATTTTTTTCACATTTTTGGTATATTGCTGGGTGTCTTTTTTCACATTTTTGGTATATTCTGGGTTTATTTTTCACATTTTTGGTATATTCTGGCGGTAGCAATAAAAGTATTAATTGGAACTCTAAAAAAAAGTTTCATATAGGAATGAATTTATGAATTAAACCATTTCTTAAGTTTAGAAAATAAAACACTGAAATTCCTTATATCAACCATCCAAGCTCGCATTCATTAAACAATATGAATGTAAAGACCTGCTCTGTCACCTCGAGCTCATAATCATAATATAATACAATAGGCAGTTATGTTTCCGTACATCATTCATTGATTCTTCTTTCCGGCAATGTATAAAAAGAATATTCTTTACCAATATATAAGTTACCCAAACTATAAGAATTTCTATTTTTGTTCTTTAAAAAATAGACAGCAGAAAAAAAGTATCAAATGAGGCCGTGTACATAAACTAAATACGTATACCATTCTTCTTTCTTTCTTTTGTCAATTTTCAATAAATTTTAAAGGGGGCAGCAGATGTAGTTCAATGTACACTTTCCTAACTACACAGGTTACCTTTATTAGTTCAATGTTCTTCAGTGTTTGTAATAGATCATATGCCGTGTGCATGTGTTCACTGCACAATATCATGAATATTAAACAATAGCCGGGCTGAATAGCCACAACACCTGTACTAGCGCGTTCACATTCACTGTCATTCTAGTGCTTGGTCTGCTCGCTATCAGATGCAGTGGGAATAATTAGTGCTTTGTACTTACGCTTTCATAGATTTAACACTGTTTAAAGGGGAGACTTTTATTCCGCATACTCTGGAATTAGATAGAAACATTATTGTGGTCTAGTTTGCCCTAGATCGTGGGAGGATGAATTGACCATTTTTTGGTTCCTATAGTTAGATATGCGTGTGCGTATTTATTTTTTGTCCCGTTCATTCGTTTACAATCTACAATGTTCTCTATTATTCATGTTATTAATGCTAATTACATGAAACAGTAGGCTTGCACACAATCCACATGAACATCCAAGAGATGGCCAACAGATTACATGTAGATCTAGTTCAGTTTTAACACCACATCTCTCTTTATCTTTATTGTTCATGTATTGATATTTGAATTTTACTTTATATCTATTAGTACTTTACTTAACTTATTGTTCTTCGTTTTATTGCGTTTTAGAAAATAGTATAATATATCTGTATTTCATCACGAGCTTAATAGAGATAGCATAAAACAATTGATTAGATCTACTTCTACTCTATGTTTTTTTTACTAGACCTCTAGATCTAATTATGTATTACTATTATGTAGACTAAGCAAAATTAAACATAAAAACGTAAGTTAGCATTCATATAGTTGGGAGAAGACAATGGATAAACGTTCTGCAAACAAACGATGAAAATGAATAACGAAATAATAATTTACATTGATTGACTAATTGGTTTTTGCAAGAACTGGGTTTTTCTTCTCTGAAATAACCACCCCATTACATTATGAACGTGGTTCTTCACGGTGAAGCCCGCACCTCCCAGCACCTACTAGCACCTGCCGCGCACCTGCCGGAGCGGAATTATGGGTTTGGGCGCATGACGTCACTCGCTTGATTCGCTCTATCGCAAAATTTTGAGAGGGTGTATGGAAATATGTCTCAAATTCTCCCCATAAGACAGTGTTTGATAGAAATTTACTAACGGCGTTTGAAGAAAGGAATATTGAAGGACATGAATAATGGCCAGTTACCACTGTACCTACTGTCAAAATGCCATATTGACGTGTAGAATTCAGTGTGTAGAGTGCAAAGATTTCGACCTTTGTTTACAGGTTCGTCACGTGACAGATTGTTCTGCTTCCTAGTTAGAAATTTGCTAAAATAAACATGCAAAACAGCCTTATAGGGTGGTGTCAATAACGGCCATTTGTATTTTAGTGTTTCGCCTGTGGGGTCGAATCGGGTACGCATCTGAAGGAGCACGACTACCGCGTATTGGTGAGTAGAAATCGTGGGGAATATGGACTAAAATCGACTCACAGCGCCGGCTGCCGGCATCTGTAGTACTCGCAGCTGCCGCAGGTGGCTGCTTGTCAACAATAACGCCTGCTTGTGCTTGTCAGCCACGCTAACTAGGATATGCAGGCGTAAGGTTCACCAGTGGTTAGCGTGGCTTCATCGCTCGCAACACTACAGTGTGTGATATGTGGCAGTAGCTAAAATACGCCCCTCTCGTGTGGATATATATTATGTTGTGGAGTCTATTTTCATGAGTGTATTGTTGCAGTACTTACATTTACTATGGGGGCCACAAGGCACAAAGTTAGAAATGTTAAAAATCTAAAGCTTAAGTTAGGATTGCCTGCGAAAACTAAGTGGAATTTGAGATCAAGAAGGGTACGTAAGGTTAAAGAGACAGTAGCTATTGTTGATGTCCTTAAAATAAGGTTAATGGTTATTTAAACTGTGTGCTTTAATTTTAGGAGGATGCAAACTTCACAGTTTTCAATGGTGCTGATGCTTGGACAGCAGAAGATGAGGAAGCTTTCCTTGATTCTGTTGAACAATATGGATTTGGCAACTGGTAAGTTACATCAAACAGTCATACCAAGCACTTAAATTTAATGTAAGCCAATTTGACTCAATACCAGAGGAGCATTACTCAATTCCTCTGTGTTCCCCTGTCATATTGGGCATAGCACACACTGCTCAACTAGCATTTGCTCATGCACTCTCTTAATGCTATTGACCCGAGGAATTTCAGTATTATCATATTAGCAGCTTGTTACCATAAAAAGCTGACATGAAGAGCAGCTTTGGCAAGAGTGCTCAGTTGAATTATCACAGATCAAATATTTGCAAGCAGTTCATATCAGTATCTCAAGTGTACTGAATTTAACCCTCTCATTGTCAAATAAGCTCAAGTTACGCTGTGCAGCTTTTTAAGACATTTCTTTTTGCTATTTTAGGGAGGATGTTGCCAAACTCATGAAAACTAAAACTGCAGAAGGTATGTGTCAGTTTTGAATATATTTTTTACTCAATATATATACTTATTTAGTATATTTCAACACAATGACAATTCTTTTTACCAGCTTTACTATCCAAAGAGTCCTAAATGTTTTTCAAAATACCTAAAGTTCTAAAGTTTTACAAGTTTTGACAATAAAATATCCTCTTCAGTAAAATATAGATAAGTGGTGTTAAAAATCACAAAAGTCCATGAATTTGATCCAAGTAAACAAAAGCTGCGATTCTCTGGTTATTTGCATAATATACTAATCTTGTTATTTGTTATAAACGCCGTAGAGAATTAACAATGGTTATTTTCTAATATCTATACTTTCTTTTCTTTTTTTATATTTGTTTTGTATAGTCTTTTCATCATTTATGTTTTTATACGTTTTGTATGATATTAATATGCTTGGTGATAATATTGATTAAAATTACCTTGAGCATGTTAAAAATATTTTTTGACTGTTATACTTAAAAATGTTATCTTTCTATTTTCCAGAATGTAGGGAGCATTATTACAAGTATTATGTCAACGGAAATGTTGGGAAATGTAAGTATTTATCTTCCAAATGTTTTAGCTATAAAACTGGCTTTTGAATATCAAAGAGTATTGAAAATTACAAAATGTTTTTTAACTTAATATTCAAGATTACTTTGCTGAAAAAGATATTTAAGGTTGCACTGACAAAATTTTTATCGTATTTTCAGTTACGTTTCCAAATGAAAAGCCAAACAACATTGTGGATCACACGTGTCCAAATGGAGGTGAGTTTTATCAGCACCACGACGCTTATCGTCTGGACGAGTAATCTGAAAACTGTCTTATTTGATTTATTCATACCATTCAATAAACACTAATAATGTGAATCAAGGTCAGGATTAGATGGAAAAATGCAACTCGTCAGCAGGACGAGTAACACTCAAATGTCCTGGAAAAATATACTCGTCCTCCTTGCACAAACTCTTAACCTGTATGCCAAATTGACGAGAATTGCTCCTTGTCAAAAGGAAGAGTTACTAAAACTTCTTACTCGTCCTCCACAAGTTTTTACCAGTCAATACGAGCGGATGAGTGGCTCTGTGAATGCAGCTGCTTCTTTAATTTGAAGTAATTGAGAAAACTCGTTCAGTAGTCACAAGTAACTCGAAAATTTTACACACATCACAGATACGTGAGGGGATAAACAGCCTTGATGAAAGTTCATTCACCAACATTTTTTTCCCTAAATCACCAGCCACCAATACATTTCATTGTCCTTCATGAATCCCCAGGAATTATAATTGAATAGGCTGCATCACATTTCACACACTTAAATAAAGGCAGTTCACGATTCACACTCAAGATTTAGGGCAAATCACCAATCACATTTTTGCTCTATGACCCCTTCATACGCGTCTGACGGTTCTGTGTGTTTTCAGGTCCTCTCTCCCCCAGTATCACTGCTCCACTGCCCCCACTGGACCTCACCCTCGCCGAGCAGCACGAACTCGGATACATGCCTCTCAGGGACGACTTCGAACGGGTACACACAAGCAGATTGTTCTTATTCTTGTATTTCTTTTTCTAGTGCTAGAACTTGTCAAAATAAAATCAAAATACATATATCAAAATTTAGTCTAAACTGAGAATTTAATTAAATAAAATTTATATTAAATTCAATTAAATTCTCAGTTTAGACTAAATTAAATTTAATTTAATTTAATTAAATTCTCAGTTTAGACTAAATTTTGATGTGTTTTGATTTTATTTTGACAAGTTGTAGCACTAGAAAAAGAAATACAAGAATAAGAACAATAACATGAGACCAAGTGCTATTCACCAAATAAGGATACTTTTAAGTTAAAAACAATATAATGTAAAAATGTTAATAGTTTAATTGGTCAAGAAAAGTTTATACATCTTATGACAAATTGTCAATATTATGTGACTAAATACATAGAAAATGCCGGTATTATGAGAAAAGACAAACTGTATAACAATTGTAAATATTTTCATTGCACACTTTATTATATGATATGCTTTAAACTGACTTTTTTGGGTGGGCAATATCATTAATGTATTTGAATATAATTCAGAATATGAATATCACATGTCAGCATAATAAATGATTGACTTGACTTGCGTTAAGTGAAAACTTGAGGATTTGAAAGTACATTTGTAAGTACATTGAAAGTACATTTGTGTCTGTTAAACGCAAACTTTGAAAATGAAAATGAAAACATTGAGAATCCGAGTGAGTTCTAATGTAATCGAGATGAAGGGAAAAGATGATTTGTTCCACTTATACTTGAATTCATCTTTTAATAGCTTGAGATAAACGCTGGCGTCTGAATGGTGTCGAGATGTGAAATCAGATCTTTGTATTGTTCCTGACAATTGCGTGTTTTTGTTTTCCAGGAGTACGACAATGATGCAGAAACTCTAGTCAGCAGCCTGTCGATTAATTACGACGACGAAGATATCGATGTTGGTGAGTAAATACAACAAACTTTATTTTATGACGCAAATTTCTATTCGTGTTAATGTCTGGGTCTGTTCCAAACATGATGAAACAAGAAATGATGCTGTAAACATAAATTGTTAAACTAACAATTGAATAAGTGTATATATTAATTTTATTTATTTATTTATTTAGCCTTTTATTGGAAGACAGAACAGAACATAAAAATAAGAATAAATAAAGAGTTAAAAAGTAAAGAAAATTAATAATTGAACATGATGCCCAAACCCAAATATTACATGATAGGAAAACAAAAAATATATCAACTATAAAATATACATACATTAATATCAATAATGAAATATATGTAGTTAAAAAAACTACGATTGTGACGCCGCTACGTGTTCCATTTCAGCCTTCAAACTCACTCAAGTGGACATTTATCGCCAGCGATGGAAAAACCGTCAGCGAGTGAAGTCGATCGCTCGCGACTACACGTTGGTGAAACAGGCGACGACGGCCGGAATCGCCGCAGCCGCCACGCCGAAAAAAACCGCGACTCAGAGCAAGAAGGAGAGGAAAGTCTCCAAGGAGGACAAGTGAGAGCGTCCTGTTGTTGCATTTTTGATTGGGCAACTGTTACTTTTAACGAGACTTTCTGGAGATAAAAAATTTCTCAAAATGTGCTTTTTTTTTTTTATTTTAGTATAAAAGTACATTCATTTCCCGTTTTAAAAATGTATAACACTTTAGGGGCTTCGGGAATAGAATTTGGTTTATGGACCACACAAAAGATCATACAAAAGACAATAAAAAATTCAGTCAATGTTAATTTTGCCTATACTGAAATTGTATACATGATCTTTTGTGTGGTCCATAAACCAAATTCTATTCCCGAAGCCCCTAAATTGTTACACATCTTTAAAAAGGGAAATGAATGTACTTTTATACTAAAATAAAAAACAATAACATTTTGAGAATTTTTTTCATCTCCAGATTCTTTTATCTCCAGAAAGTCTCCTTAATGGGATTGTAGTTTGCTATTTAAGATGCTAAATGTTTTCAACTCATTCATGCCGGCTTACGCAAAACGTAAACACGTAGTAAAAGCACTTGCGAACAATATCGTTTTGACAGTTTTAGCTTCCTGTTGTCGCATTTTTAATTGGGCAACTGTTACTTTTAATGGGATTGTAGTTTGCTATTTAAGATTCTAAACGTTTTTAATTTAATCAAGAAATGAATTTAAATTTTATATTTGCTTAAATTTCCAATGAATCTTTCCGAACAGTACACATTGGTGTGACTTGAATGGGCGATTGTTTACGTTTAGTGATGGTTTGTAGAATATTTCTGATTACCATTAACCTATCGCTGTATTATTTGTAGAGAGTTCCAAGAAAAGATGAAGCCTTTTGCTCGGTTTCACAGCATGGCTGAGCATGAACAGTTCTTCGAAAACTTGAACAGTGAGTAATTTCTTGTCTGCTAAGTTCATTATTTGAGCCGCAGCAGAAATAATTAAGTCAAAACAGACACACTTCTTTTTACCACCTGTTTTAATGAATTATTCTGAAATTATTTATCCCAAAATATGTTTTAACATATCAAATATGTCACATAGATAGCCAACATATTGTATATTTTGGAATAGATGATTAATTAGATTTTGGAATTTTGGTATACTTAAAAGAAATGTGTGTGTTAAACCATCGTATGTTCAGTTACACCACCTTTTTTTCCTCAACTTTCTTCAATCTTAACAGATTTTCATAAAACTTACGTTGTTTGGTGCAGAATCAAAGATGGCTTTCTGAGTTGATAGCTTACTAGTCCAGAATGAAACGTGAATATCATGCTTATTTTGGAGTCGTATTCGTGCAGCCTCATGGCTCAATATTGTCATGTCTTGCGTACGTGCATTGCTATGTAATCTCTTGTGTAGGGTCACTAGTTCATTATCGTTACGTGCTGGACTCCCAGTATCCATGATAGGTAGTCCTGAAAACTGCTATTTAAATTATAAAAATAATTACGCAACAGACTATGATAATTCACATATAAAACTAAAATGACTGAAATTTTTTGAGTTAATAAGGAAATTTTCTGGTATGTTAACAACTTTGCCGAAAATAATAATATTTGTTCTGGCTTGACAGATTTTACAAAGAACAAAAGATTATTTTATTTGAAAGAGCATTCCTTTACATACCGTCTTTCTTCTTGTAGAAGAGAAGCAGCTGAAGACGCGAATCAAAGAGCTGATGAAGTATCGAAGAAACGGAATCACAAAGTTCGATGGTATGTGTCTGATTGTTTTGTTTTATTTTAGTTTCAATCGTTATGTTATGTTTAGGTTTAATAGTTGTGAGAATGTGTGACCAAATGAACAAGACCAATTGACCATTCATAGATGATCTCTGCCCGGTAGATTTACGGAAACTCATGATTCACATGATGCCCATTTGGAAATTCCCGTCTGGTTGGTGACCGTCCAAAACCCGCCATTACGCTCGACTAACATGGCCGCCGTCCCCGCCGCGGTCCGGGCCGATCGAAAGGTTCTCGTCCGTTATTATCAGCAAACAGTGTAATGCGTTCTGTTGCAAAGCGGTGGAGATATTAGATTTGGTATGTTACATCGGAAGACGAGTGTGAAGATTAATTGTGACGCTGAAACAGGGTCAGGGTTAGGTGGAAAAGTTCTACTCGTCAGCAGGACGAGTAACCCTCAAATATCTACTCGTCCTTCAAACAAATGTACTCGTCCTGCTTGAACAAACTCTATATTTGTGTGCTAAACTGACCAGAATTGCTACTAGTCAAAAGGACAAGTTGCGAAAGCATTCTACTCGTCCTCAACAAATTTTTACTTGTCAATATGAGCGGACGAGTGGCTAATCCTGACCCTGTAAAATGACATTGTTCGATACATTGCGCGAGGCGGCGGTGTAGCGATATTATGATTGTACTGGCTGGTTTTGGCGGTAGACGGTGGCGTTTCTCAGAACATCTATGTTTGGTTTTCAGATGGCCAAAAGTATGAGGTCGAGAGGGTGAAGCGAGAAAAAAAGAGGGAAAACAAAAAGAAAATGGTAATTATGGGCTTTGTAGAAGTCAGGTTTTTTTCTTAGTATGCGCGAGAACGGGGAATATTTCTTTCAGAACTGGAACGATAGGATAGTACGGATTGCATATTGTATCAGTTTTATACAATAATATTTAATAGAGTTTTATTATTTAAAATTTGCATCAATTATTGTGTTTCCGATTAAAAGTGTTTTGTATCATATTATTTGCAAAATGTAATAAACCTTACTTACCAAATATTAAATAAAAGTGTTTTGAATTTCTATCATGACAAAACTTGAATAATTTTTTTTTAAATCCATGTAAATGAATATAATTTCCTCCCCAATTCGACAATGCCTCAAAACGTAAGCAAATTTTGACTCAATGGTTCCTAATGTTTTATCCATGTTTTCCTCCAGGGAAACTCTGTGTCGCCGAAGTTGAACCCAACGGACATAAAAACGGCAAAAAGAAACGGAAACGTCGGCGGCGGCGCTATTATTATAGATGGTGAGTCACATTGTTCTCAAGTTTTATGTTTTTTGATGTTATTTTGTCTTTCAAATTTGAGAAAGAGTCTGTTGACTGGAAACATGTAAATAAATAAAGATATGTAAAGTTTTGATCGTTTTTTGGAATAGTTATTGACAGCAAAAGAATGAAAAAAAAGACAAAATAACATGAATCCATATGCTGTATACCAAGTTACTAGAATACTTTTTATGTTTTTTGAGTTCCATAAATATAAAAAAAGGGACACCATTATTATCTAGCTTGTAAGCTTCAGGAAAAAATTCTTGAATTGATTATTTTTGTACTCCCGTAGCAGTATTAATCCCAGGACAGGTTTTTGCGTTATCGCATCAAACACAATGAAAGAAATTGCATTTTGATACAACAGCTGTGCCCTGGAGGACAAATATATCAGCAGATAAACACACATGATTATCCGTTCATTTGCACCCAGACATGACATCAAATATATTGATCTAAAATGCATTGTTTTCACGGCAGCCATTGCTGTGGCGCTTTCGCGATGACTGCTACAGACATAAGTTTGCGCTACGATTGTAGACAACATAAATAACAGTAAAATAAGTGTGTTTATGAGAGGAGACAACTTGGTGTGATGTGTTTCATTTATTTGATGAGAATTTATTTTCTGATGATTGCATACATACTAGAATACAAGAATACACAGATGCTAAAATTTCATTTACTAACTAAATCTGTTTGTGTTTGGATGATAATGCTATTTAAGACAACACCTAAATGGTGTGATGTGTTTCATTTATTTGATGAGAATTTATTTTCTGATGATTGCATACATACTAGAATACAAATCTTAATGATTTTCCACTGACTTTATTTCTGACTCAAAAACTTCAAACTTGTTACAAAAAATATTGTTTACTATTGCTGCTTCAATGTTGAACGTTTGTGTCTACTAAATTGTTTTATGCTTTATATTATTTTAAAGAAGTTTTCAGAATGCAACATTACATCATTCCCTGTTAATACTGGTAACCTGGACTTTGTTTTTGTTGTTGCTCTTGAATAAGATTGTTCCCTGTGTAACCTGTGGCGCTGTTTTTGCTGCTGCTGTAGGTGACGTCGCGTTGAGTCGGCGAGGCCGGGAACTCACAGCCCTCAATAACACGGGGCTACTGAGTCAACGCGAGCGCAAGGTAACGTGGACTGGTTCTTTCTATTTGGATGCTGCAGGGTGTTGATTTAGCACTCTACTCGCCCCTTGGCTGTGTGTAAATTTCTGTTTGGATGCTGATTCCAACACTTTAATAACTAAGGACCCTGTTTGGATTGAATACAAGTGTAAAATTGAGAGTCTCTTCAAACTTTCCAAATTATGACTAGTCGGCTAATCCAGTTTGTCTCAGTAATGTTTGGGAGGACTTTCAATTCAGGTTTTCATCTAAATTTCTGTTGTTGGGAACTTGTCAGGATGAAGTTTTCCATTGGGAGGACTAATACCTTTTTAAAGTCACTAGTCCTGCTGTTCAGTTTAATTCAAGAGTAACTTTGAAGCCTTTAATGGGAGACAGGTGCACGCAGTTTTTAACCATTGTCATCCATGGATTGAAAGGCTTACCCCTAATTCCCCAAACCTAGCGTCATCACTGATCCATGTTCATTTCCATTTGTATGATTTCACTGTCACGCACCACTTTATTGAATTTATTGAGGTAAGTATTTATTCACAAATCTGCTCATAATTTTTGTTTTTGTTTGTTGGCTTATTTCTCAAATGAAACGACATCACACTAACAAATTGCAAAATATACGATCTCGCGATCAAAATATCTTTACGATGCATTGTGACGTTCGTTCAGGATGCATCGTGACTTGTGTTCGTTTTTAAATTTTTTAAATTTCGTTAGTATTAGCAAATAATCCAGTATTACGTTTCAATCTATTAACAAAGCATTGATTTTAAATTAAAAAAAATTCGCACATTAAAGGGACCTTTTTTTTCAATTTTATTTTAACTATTGTTTCTATCATTATGTGTTATTTTCAAGTGTACAATTCTGTATGATTGAATTCCATCTTTCCTTAATCTTTTGCTATACATTGACCAAAACTTTGTAGGAGTTTAGACAAACAAAATTTGCTTATAATTCAACTATGAAGGTTACAATGCACCAATATAATGTTTTAAGTGAAAATGAAGTTGTTCCGTTTTACTGTGCAGCCACACCACTTGTTTTAACCTTGATCTTTTCTTGTCTTATTTCAGTTGTGTAAAAATATCGGCATGAAACCCGCTTCGTACATCATGATAAAGACCTGCATTATCAAGGTAACAGCGAAAGTTTTTTCAATAAATGCAACTTCTATTTTATTGGCAAACATTTCTTCTGGATAGGTATCACAATTATAAAATAAAGGTTCATCTTTATTATCCAAATATTTTTACTTGTTTCTTGAGACTTTAGTGATTGTATCAAAGCAACGTCTTCTGAACTGATTACGATTTCGATGATGTCATCTGACAAGGAATACACTGTTGGCAAGCAGTTCAGGAGACGTTTTTGTGATACGATGACAAAAGTCTCAACATATAAGTAAATTTATTTGGATAGTAAAATCGGACCTTTATTTTATTACTTCTGTTTAAATCTAATGTATTTTCCAACTGTCCAGTGTTTGTAAAAAATATTCCAGTTTGTTCTCCATCATCCAAAACTAAAGACTAAATCTAAATTGAACACATTCGAACATTTTGAAAATAGCATTTGATACATAATGTCCTTTTCAATCTTCAAACTCCTAGACTGGTACAAAGAATTCAAACCCGTTCTATAGTTTTTGTGTTAATTGCGCGTGTGTTTGGCAGGATTTCCTCCAGCGCCGTCAGGGCATCCCAGTAAAGATTCGCTACCCGAGCCACCTCGACAAGACGCATCGGCGCAGGATTCTCAACTTCCTCACGGAGAACGGCTGGATCGGAGGCGTGGGCAGCATGAAATAACGCCGCACACACCAAAGAGAACAGTGCTGGTCTCAAACAGAGAAAGAGAAAAATGAAAGACGTCTATAGTTTAGTTTCCTTCTTAGAAGCAAAGTATTGGTTATTAGTTGATCTCGGCTGTAAGAAGGAAACTGAAATATCACGACGATGTTGAAAATGATGTGGAGGTGGGAAATGTTGAATGCTGGTGCTTTTTTCCGTGAGGAAAATTCACCCCCCCCCCCCCGGATGGAACAGACTGATCAGGATTTGTGCTTTCCTAGTTTCATTCAAGACTGAAGCACAAAATTTATTCCTTCAATATCAAAATTGTCAAATGAATATCCAATCCTAATAAGATAGACAGTCGTTTAGTTTACTTTCAATTTATTTTATTGTGAATTTTCGTGCATTCTTCAGACATTGCATGTTTGGTAAATAAGTTTATTTGTTGGCTATTGTGTGTGTTTTGTTTACATATTTTTTTTTTTAATTTTCTGGTTGACTCTTGCAGATATATATGAATTAGGAATGTGAGAATCTATGGAGATGGCTGAAGTAGCTAAATCCTTTTCCATTTTTGAAATTATGAATTATGTTCAAACCACGATAGAATGAAGGTTACAGACAGTAGGTAGGTTCATAATAATACTATAAATACCATTCTTTTTACGGTCTGAAATCCCGAAACCTGACGTTCGCCAGGTTCGCTACATGGCTTCTTCTGATGTTGTTAATCCCACAATGCAACATCAACATCTGAAGAAGCCATGTAGCGAACCACTGCAAAAACGTCATGTTTCAGGATTTCAGACCGTTTAGAATGGTATATACATTATTATGTGCAAACCAATGAGGAATGTGTGACTCGTAGTTTCCCGGTAGATTTGCACTGTCAACTGCACTTGAAAAAAAGGAGCATTCCACTGTTTTCTGCCGCCAAGCTTGTTGCTCTGGAATGTTGATGAACATTGAAATGTTATCAAGTTAAAATAAGTTGTTCTCTTATGCATCACTTCTTCGCAAATTGTTTCTGACTTTTCTCATGGGCGGCGCCAGTGATTTGCTTCTGGGTGAAACAAAAATGACAGACACTGCCGGTGACAGGGTTATGAATGAAGCCAATCCTAAAAAAAATAGCAATTTTCGATGGGTAAAGTCACAGTCTTGTCACCGCAGTAAGGAGACTGATTTTTTCTCACCCAGAAGCACTTCCTCATGAGCGCCGCATTATTGTACAGAGATTTGAGCTATTTATTTCAATTTGTTGGTGGCAGATGTTGAAAGATGAAGTAGTTGTAAAAGGTTAATTGTCAATATGTATAGTATTTATACGTAGCCTGTTTAGAAAGCAGCCATGGCTGCCGCAAGTTGTACATATTTCTTTAGCGTCGTTTTGAATGAGATCGAGGGCTGGTTTTAGTCACATTTGTGTGTTATCAATTTATGATAGTTCCTTGTTAAGTATATCTATTTTAAATATATTTTTATATTGACTTGAAATATTTAAAAAATCATGATGACATTTTATGTAGCAGTATGTATGAAGTTTCACAAACTAATATGGAGTTGAGGATCTTAGAAAAGTAGTAGATTATGTTATAGTTAATATGTAAGAATATTTTAGGATGGTAGGTGAATTTTTATTGAAGTGCATGTTACATTGTTCTGCCAGAGGAAGGAATACCCATGTGTTCTCTATGAGCATAGAACCAGTTGCAGCAAATTAACTCTAGATTAACACACTTAATAAAAGATTAAAATCACAAGTTTGTACTACCAGTGAAATACCACCACCATTCACAATAAATGCAGCAAGCCCTGATTCAAGCCACCCAATTAAAGCAGACACACTGAATTAGTAAACATTGAATCCATTTCATCAGCAGCAGCTCCTATCAATGTCTCAATATGAGCAGTAGTATCCAGATTTGCAGTATGTTGTCTATAAAAGCAGAGTTTTAAAAACTAGAAGTTATAGTTGTTGTTAAAATCCATTTGATTGACAGCTTCATTAATATTCATGAATGGGTTGATGTGATTGGTGAGTCTGTGAGTGGGGCCATGTGGGGCATGGTTTATTTGTAAACAACATTGTGGCTAAGAGGTCGGAGGTATATATTAGGAGTAGTTGTGATTAGTCCAATTATTGTATGCCTACCTTGACACATGCTACACATGCTATGCATACAAGTGAGCTTGAAGTGTGCACTTGTCTGTACAAAAGGTAACCAAATGTGTGATTGATTGTTTAGGCTTGAAATGCTTGAAAATTGAGATAGAATTACAGGTGTTATTTTCTCTGATGTAGTCGATGTAGGAATACAGTAAGACTGAAGCACTTGCTGGTTATTTAGAATAATTGTTAGGAAGTTATTTTGAAAAGGATACTTTTGTATTGAAAAGCTTTAATATATATGTTTGATTTTGGAATAAATAGCAGAAAAGAAATAAAAATAGAGAAAAAAAATAACCAGTAGCCTTAATAAACATTGCGCTAACGCAAATTTTGGCTTGCGACGCACGAGTGATAAAGGCTACAGTCTATCTGTTTATAGTACGGAACCTTCCAATGTCAATCCACTTGTTTTTCTCTCTGCAGTTTTAAAGAGACATGAACAGGTGAATTTCATGTCATATAAACTTTTTATGCCACATAAATAGTACTTGCTGAGCCATTTGAATATATACATTTATATCTATATGCAGGTTTTCATTTCTTCATAATTAATCAGTTCCCTATTTCAGTTTCTTGAAATGTACTCACAGCCAATGTTTTGTAAACAAAGAGGGAATTCCATAACATCCAGCCTTAATAACTATTTCCGACACGCGAATTTTGGCTTGTGGCGCACGAGTGATAAAGGCTACAGTCCTGTTATAAGTACGGAACCTCCCAATGTCAATCCACTCGTTTTTCTCTCTTTTTTAATTTATTTGTAATTTTCTATCAAACACCTGTTTATGATTGTAAAATTGGAAGTTATTAGGTGCAACATGTCAAGAAAATAGAAAAATAAAATTATTAAGTGAAATTGTCAGAGGAGGTGGTTGCTGTTCATGTCCCTTTAATTTATTTATATTTTTCTATCAAACAAAGCGGCGTGTTTATGATTGTAAAATCGAAAGTTATTAGGTGCAACATGTCAAGAATATAGAAAAATAAAATAATTAAGTGAAATTGTCTGAGGCTGCTGCTGCTGCTGAGGTGGGGGTTGCTGCTGTTCATGTCCCTGCTTTTAAATGTCCAGGCTGCTGCCTTGCTGTATTGTTGTTGTGCGGCGACTAGGTAAAGGGACAGCCATGTACTGTGTAGTAGGAGAAAAAAAAGCAGAAGTGTCATGCTGATGAGAAATACTCATGGATTTAATGATGACTACTGGGTGTTTTATTGTATATGATTCAGCTGCGTGCAGAAGTACATGTACATGTATGTTGAAACAACTACTAACTAGTAGCTTTAGTGATGGTAGTTATATCCTTATAATATTTATCTGATCATGTATGTATTTATATTTCAGTAATAGTTTTGTGGTTTTTAATATCATCCCTTGTATCTAGTACATATTTACTGTGTTACAGATCTCGAATAATCATTGTCACCAAACATGAATAAACTGAGGAATGACAAGGAGTTTTCTTCAACTGGTGGAGCCAACTATGATCCAGGTTCTCCTACCTACTGATGAAAGGAGGTAACTAGCTTATATTTTAGTCTATAAATTGCCCCTGTGTTACAGAGGTGGTCTCAATATACTAGATGTGGCTGCTGTAGGTCTTAATTTGATGTTCTACTGCTGTAGTAAAAAATATCTAATAAAATTCGTATTTTCCAATAAATATGGCAAACTAAAAGCAACTTTCAATGTTGAACTGGGTAGGGCATTAATAACTGTCTCTGCCTCTAGTGTCTAAATAGACTATATAGCAGGTGCCAAACCAGTTAAACCTCTTAAAAATAAGTTGACTGTTTATAATTGTACTAGTGCATGGTTGGTCATCAGTTATTAGACTGCTGTCATGTATAAGCAGTCAGGTAGAATCCACATTGGGTTAGACTAGATTATAGGCATGACAGAATAATTAATAGCAGGTGCCAAACATGCAGTTATTTTCCTCTTAAAAATAAGTTGACTGCTGTTTATAATTGTACTAGTACATGGTTGGTTGGTCAGTTAGTAGACAATGATTGATCCATCTCAAAATTTTCGTGACTGACCAGCCCGGGTTTTCGTGACGGAACGACCGACCTGCAAAAGGCGAAAAGTTTTTGTGCTGGATTGTCAGTTCTAGATCTACATCCTGCCACCTGCTGTTGGGGAAATTATTTGAAATAGAAAAGATAGTTTTTTGTAATCTATACCGGAATTAGAGTTAGAAATAGCAAATCGATGTTTGGATGTTAAAGAACAAATTATTTGTAATGAACTGCCAGCTGGGTGGCTCTGTGCCTGATCACAAAAGTGGATAATTTAGAGCAAAAGCAGGCTTAAGGCAAGTTTTATTATAGTACCATTGACACCACTGAGCACCAATGTTTGTTTACATCTAGACACACACCACCCCCTGCACCTCCCAACCAATACAATAGGTCGCAGGAGTGTGTGTCTCTAGATCATGTAGACAAACATTGGGACTCAGTGACTACTGTGAGATAGTTAATACTGCATGTAAATAAAAAATTTGGTTCATTTAGTCAGTTGTACGACAAATTTTATTATATGGCAACTAGTTTATCAAAATTATTTAATAGGAATATCACTTTGGACAACTGCAGCAGTATCAACTATTTGTTTTGTATTTTTTAAATTACATGTATTTGAATCTATTGTCACATAAAACCTTGTTGTTGTTGTTGTTGTTGTTGTTGTTGTTGTTGTTGTTGTTGTTGTTGTTGTTGTTGTTGTTGTTACATAAAACGACGTCTCACCTCTGAAAACTCGCGAATGCTAAACTGTCTTATCGGTGGCAGCAGCGGCGGTGAAATAAGCCTGTCATTCTCGTCTTTTGTCAACACAACAGCAGCGGCGGCGGGGGGAAATTCTTTGTTGTGTTTGTGATTGGTTTTGCTTGAAGACTATCTTGGTGTTTTTGTTGTTGCGGTGGGAAGAGTACAAGGTAATTATTTTGTAATTCCTGTTCAAAACATTGATGAAACAAAAATCGATGTTTGGAACATCAAAAGAACAAATGAATATCAATTGAATAAGTGTAAGTATTAATTTTATTTATTTATTTATTTAAAAGTGAATTTTTGGAAGACAGAACAGACAAATAAAAATTCCAATAAATGAAAGAGCAGTTTTGTTTACATTTAAACACCAATTTTATTGTGGAAAACAAAAATAGATGGAGACAAAAAAAGTACATACATTAATATCATTTTTTGCAGGTTTGTTAACCACGATAGAATGAATTTGTTGGGTAAATTATCCATTGTGTCTGAAGTCATTAATTTGTTTTGTTTTTTTCAATTTTCGGTATTTTTTTTTAAATTGTTGTTGTTGTTGTTGTTTTGTTGATATATATTTTATGGTAGAATGTGCAGAATATGGAATTAGAATGTGGAGAATCTATGGAGATGGCTAAATCCTTTTCCATTTTTGAAATTATGAATTATGTTCAAACCATTTATAGAATGAAGGTTACAGACAGTAGGTAGGTTCATAATAATACTATAAATACCATTCTTTACGGCCCGAAATCCTAAACCTGACGCCAGCCGTGGGTTCTCTACATGGCTTTTTCTGATGTTGTTAATCCCACAATGCAACATCAACATCTGAAGAAGCCATGTAGCAAACCACTGCAAACGCCATGTTTCAGGATTTCAGACCGTAAAGAATGGTATATACATTATTATGTGCAAACCAATGAGGAATGTGTGACTCGGGGAAGTTTCCCCGGTAGATTTGCACTGTCAACTGCACTTGAAAAAAGCGAGCATTCCACTGTTATTCGTCCGCTTGTTGCTTTTGAATTTGATGAAC
>JAGTTF010002173.1:0-15181 GCA_019095985.1 Streblospio benedicti | reverse complement strand
TTTAACTGATTGATCCATCGAATCTGCCACTCTATCAATATCTATTTGAATTATCTTTTCCAAATCTGTTAACGATAAATATATTGATTACAAAAATTGATTAATAATGTGTCAAATTGATTAATAATGTGTCAAAGAATGATGGACACATACTTCAAGTTAAATAAGTCAGGAATTCCAAGATGACAGGTGAGAAATCACATGCTGATATTATCATATCATATGGTCGTATACAGTATTTTTTCTATCTCGGCACCTTGTAGTTTCATTAATATTCCAGAGATATGTATGTAATGACGTGCACGCACTTGTTTCAAGGTCTGATACTCTTGTATGACAAAACCTGTTCTTGGGATAGCATTGATACACATTGGGAACAATCAATTATGCAATTGATCATACTCAACAATTAAATGGATAGTTTGGTAATGGGAAGATACCACAAAACTCTGATTGGCCATAATCACGTCGAATGCACCAATTATAATTGTAATGGGTATGATTGCATGATTGTAATTGTAACTTTTACCGAAAAAATTGTAATTGTCATTGACCTTAAAATAATATAGTTATAATTGCAATAATAAGCTTGTTCACGTGTGCTGTGATTCTAATTGAATACTTGTACGCATAAAATAACTCACAGTTTTCATTACGCCATATGATTACGCCGTTTTTAAAAACATGAATGATTTGCACTAGAGCCACAATACCTTGGACCCGGAATCCCGAGGCATGAAACACTTCACATTAATGTGGACCCAATTAAACATCTAGATCTCAGATTACTAGTAAATGCTATGAAATTCAAGGAGAATTACAAAATAATTACCTTGTACTCTTCCACCGCAACAAAAACACCAAGATAGTCTTCAAGCAAAACCAATCACAAACACAACAAAGAATTTCCCGCCGCCGCTGCTGTTGACAAAAGACGAGAATGACAGGCTTATTTCACCGCCGCTGCTGCCACCGATAAGACAGTTTAGCATTCGCGAGTATTCAGAGGTGAGACGTGAGACAACAACAACAACAACAACAACAACAACAACAACAACAACAACAACAACAACAACAACAACAACAACAACAACAACAACAACAACAAAGTTTTATGTGACAATAGATTCAAATACATGTAATTTAAAAAATACAAAACAAATAGTTGATACTGCTGCAGTTGTCCAAAGTGATATTCCCATTAAATAATTTTGATAAACTAGTTGCCATATAATAAAATTTGTCGTACAACTGACTAAATGAACCAAATTTTTTATTTACATGCAGTATTAACTATCACAGTAGTCACTGAGTCCCAATGTTTGTCTACATGATCTAGAGACACACACTCCTGCGACCTATTGTATTGGTTGGGAGGTGCAGGGGTGGTGTGTGTCTAGATGTAAACAAACATTGGTGCTCAGTGGTGTGTCATGGTACTATAATAAAACTTGCCTTAAGCCTGCTTTTTGCTCTAAATTATCCACTTTTTGTGATCAGGCACAGAGCCACCCAGCTGGCAATTCATTACAAATAATTTGTTCTTTAACATCCAAACATCGATTTGCTATTTCTAACTCTAATTCCGGTATAGATTACAAAAAACTATCTTTTCTATTTCAAATAATTTCCCCAACAGCAGGTGGCAGGAAGTAGATCTAGAACTGACAATCCAGCACAAAAACTTTTCGCCTTTTGCAGGTCGGTCGTTCCGTCACGAAAACCCGGGCTGGTCAGTCACAAAAATTTTGAGACGGATCAATCATTGTCTACTAACTGACCAACCAACCATGTACTAGTACAATTATAAACAGCAGTCAACTTATTTTTAAGAGGAAAATAACTGCATGTTTGGCACCATAACTGATGACCAACCATGCACTAGTACAATTATAAACAGTCAACTTATTTTTAAGAGGTTTAACTGGTTTGGCACCTGCTATATAGTCTGGGCTTAATTTTTCTACTATGCTATAATCAGCAAATAATCAGAACCGCACCTACTGTTTAAATAATACACACTTCCCACAGTAGCTGCACCCAGAGCCCCACCCAAGTGTCCGGACCGCCGAAATGACTTACCCTCATTTTGTCTTCATTTGCTGCTGCACTGAGCCCTTACTACTGGCGGCGGCAGGGGGAGAGGGGAGCCATGTGCTTGCTTTCCTAGCCTCCGACGACACCCAGGCTGCTCATATTCTATTTGTGGTACGTGGCAGCAGCCGTTCAAGACTCTCCACGGTCGAGACTAGTGCTCTCCAGCCTACAATGGACCACAAAACATAGAAACCCTTTGCAGCAGCAGCAGCAGCAGCAGCAGCATCAAAAAGCCACAATTCTCACATCAACCGATGCAGCAGCACAACGGTAGCCCCAAATAATGTATTGTAGGATTTGTGTACAACATAGAACCGGCTGATACCAGTTATACCCTTTGTTCATTCACCAATATAAAGCCATGCATTATTGACTGTATTTATTCTACACCTTGCACGGATATGTAATGTTACATAACCCATGTCGCACCAATAAACTTTGCACCTGTATATACGTTATTGACTTCTCTCCACACTGGATACAACACATAACATGGTGGCAGCGTAAAAAGGACCCATGGGCCTCTTGTGAAACCGTGAGTACGAATTTGGCAAGCTAATATTCATAAGTTTCGCGAAATTATACTCGAATGCCATTTTGCTACTAAGAACTGTGTCGGAATTGGGTGATACGTTTGACTATATTATTCCAAATTGAAAAACTTTCTGTGTGCTACAAAATTATTATAAGTATAAAACAAATGTGTTGTGTGTGGTATAAGGAGAACAAGTGATGATTTTAGTAAACTTTATTGGATTTTAACGTATGTACATGATTTTGATTGCTGGTATGTAATAGTGCGGTGCGCTAAATGTATAAGTGATATATAAACTACAAAGGCTGAGTGCGGTGATATACACGGTGAGCTGGGCATAGCGTTTAACGCAGGGACTGCCAGCGTATAGACCAGAGGAGTCTTATTATAGTGTGTAAGTGTACACACATTAGTGTATAACCACCAGAGCAAGACGCCAGATACTAGCAATATGAATGAAGAACAATTGAAAGAGTTTGTAGATACTTTTAAGTCGGTAGTGGAGAAACTACCAAATACGGTCGCAAGGACCAGTCATGTACAAATGCCAATGTTAAATTGGGAGGGAAATAACCCACAGAAAGAGTTTCGAATATGGCGAGACTGTTTACAGAGCTCATTTATTATTAATGGGACCCCTAAAGAAGTGCAGTGGCACTACATTTTCTTAAGCTCAGGGAAGAGGGGTCAGGAAGTGTTTAAAACCTGGGATCTTGATGACGCTACAAAGCGCGACCCAGAAAAAGTTCTCGCATATTTTGATAAACATATGAGTGGCACAGTGAACAAGTGGGTAGCAAGATTGGCCCTCTCGAGTGTAGAGCAGCAAACGAATGAGTCTATAGCCGAATTCGTGGCCAGGATAAGAGAATTAGTCAGAGACTGTGACTATAAAGAAGAATCAGTTGATGAAAACATAGTATATAATCTCATTAAAGGTGTAAGGTGGGAGAATTTAAGGCGTAAACTGATTGACTTTGGAAACGATTTGGTTTCGTCAAAAGCTGTGGATACAGCGTTACAATATGAAGCTACGCTACGTAGTTCCAGTAAGTTCGGGGCGGAAAAGAGTATAAACTTTACCCGGCGTATGCCATCAACGGCGTGCAGCAGATGCAGCAGGACCCACGAGAGGGGAGCGTGCCCAGCCTACAAACAGAAGTGCCGAGCGTGTGGCGCTATTGGGCACTTTGCCAACTCCGCGGCGTGCAGGACACCTCAGCAAAACTCCACGGCAACCATCAAAAGGAAAAGACCAGCAGGGTCGGCCAGCGGTCGTCAGCACCAGCGCCGGCGCGACATGCGAGACCGTGGCCGAGGGGGGAACGAGGTCACCCCGATCAGGACGTCACCGACCGCGCAGACGACAGCGATGACGCATACGTGGACCAGGACATCATTAAGAGATGCGGTACAGTACGTTTGAACAATATTGACTGTGTAAAAAACAATAGGAGACAAATGTCTCAGCTAATATGCACGGTAAAATTGCGGAAGTCGCAATCATCTGAAATATTTGACTGTAGTATGAAATGTGATACAGGTGCTAACTGTAATTTGCTTCCCATGCGTGTAATGAGATGCCTATTTCCAAGCCATAGTGATAACGAAATTGTTAAATTGTTAGAACCTAGTGCAGATCAACTCAAAGCCGTGAACGGCAGTAGCGTTAATTTCCTGGGCATATTCACTGCACAGTGCAGATTTAGGAACTCCAAATGGATACTGTCTGACTTTTATGTCTGTGAGACTACTGGCCCGGTTATTTTTGGATGTCCAGACAGTATAAAATTACAACTTATTGTTGTCCCAGAAACAAACCTGATTAGCAATTACAGTAAATGGGTCGCAGCAGACGACAAAATATTGTTCAATACCAAAGTAGACCGCCATGACACTAATCCTGGCAGACCTGATAGTGGTACTTGTGAACAGTGTAAAAGAGTTCAAAATATGTCAAACAATGTTGATGTAGGGCCGCAGAACGAGGCCAAAGTCAGATTTAATGATGTAGGGCACAGCAACACTAAGCTGGTACCACAATATGGTAACACACTAATTGATAAGTATTGTGATGAGTGTCTCTGTAGTGATGTGTTGAATTTAGATTCTGCTGATCGCGGTGTCGAGTGTCGACAGTTGCAGGTTGATAATCTTGAGAATATGTCACATAATCTGAAACATAGAAAGATTGTTAAGAGTGAGCATAGCCGTGGTAAATTTGGGTTTGATGCAAATAAATTTAAAGCCCCAGTACATAGCGTTAATGATTTGGCTGAGATGTACCCCAAATGTTTTAAGGGTATTGGGAACCTACCTGGGGAGTATCATGTTGAGTTGAGGGCTGACGCACAGAGCCACGTGGCAGCGCCTCGAAGATACCCAGTACATCTGAAAGCAGAAATTTGCAAGAAGTTAGACGAGATGGAAGACCTAGGAGTCATCATGAAATGTGACGACGCGTCGGCGAGTGAATGGGTGAACCAGTTAGCGTTTAGCCGGAAGGCTAATGGAGACCTCAGGATATGTTTGGACCCAAGACACCTTAACAAGGCCATCAAGAGGACCCATTACAGGGCGATGACATTGGATGAGATCACGCACAGGCTATGCGGAGCGACCGTATTTAGCAAGTTGGACGCCAAACATGGATTCTGGGCCATCAAGTTGGATAAAGAGAGCTCTGAGCTCTGTACGTTCCAGTCTCCCGTGGGGAAATATAGGTTCGTACGATTACCATTTGGGCTATGCGTCAGCCAAGACATCTTCCAGAAACATATGGATGACATCCTGAGGAGGATTGATTTAGGCGATGAAGCCGGAGTAATTGGAATTGCTGACGACTTTGTGGTGTACGGCAAAGACAAGAAGTCTCATGACAGAGCCATCCACATGCTGATGCAGAGTGCGGAGTACAATGGTCTAGTATTTAGACAAGAGAAATGTGCAATCAAGCAGTCAGAAGTGAGTTTCTTCGGCCTGATATGGAACGAGACTGGGGTGAAGCCTGACCCTAAGAAGTGTGACGAAATCCAGAACAGACCATCGCCGAAGAGCGTCACTGAATTACAATCTTTTTTGGGCTTGGTACAGTATTTGTCTGCGTTCATATGCCAGCTGAGTGACAAGTCGAGAATACTAAGGAGCCTCACAAAGAAGTCCGTGCCATTTGAATGGACAGCGGAGCATGAGGCATGCTTCAACGAACTGAAAGCAGCAATTAGGAGCGACCTGACACTACGCCATTTCAACCCTCAGACACCGACAGTGTTGGAAGTAGATGCCAGCTTGACTGGATTAGGATGCGCCCTGATACAGAACAACATGCCAGTAGCATTTGCGTCCAAGGCGCTGACGCCAACAGAATCCAGGTACGCAAACATTGAACGTGAGCTCCTCGCGGTAGTATTCGCAGTAGAAAGGTTTCACACCTTCATATACGGCAAACATGCGACCGTATACAGCGACCACAAGCCACTAGAGAGTATAAATCTTAAACAGCTGAGCGACTGCCCTCCGAGACTGCAGCGCATGTTACTCAGACTCCAACAATATGACATAACGATAGTCTACAAGCCAGGAAACAAGATGGTATTTGCCGACTATTTATCCAGAGTATGCCCGACGAAGGGCGACGAAATAGCCTTGGAACAGACGATACACGCAGTGCACGCCTTCCCGGAAACAGTCAACAAGGTGAGACTGGCCACTAGTCAAGACGCAGTCCTGGGACCCATGGCCGAAATGATCATGAGAGGTTGGCCAGCGAGGCCAGACCAGGTGCCAAACTGTCTTAAACCATACCACAGCATAAAGGACACTCTGGTGATCGAAGACGGAATGATTTTTTCCGGAGAGAGACTGATGGTGCCAAAGACTCTGCAAGCTGAGTACCTGGAACGATTACATAGCACCCACCAAGGGATAGGCAAGACCCTATTAAGGGCAAAGCAGAATCTATATTGGCTAGGAATGGACAACGATATCAAGACTATGGTATCCAGCTGCCAACTTTGCCAAAGGTACCAAAAATCGCAGCCACAGGAAAGCCTGGTCGAGCGAGACATGCCCAGTGACGTATGGGACAGCCTGCACAGCGACGTGTTCGAAGTAGACGGCGTGAAGTACGTCCTAGTGATAGACGAGTTTTCAAAATTTCCTTTCGTGAAAAGACTAAAAGGAGAAACTTCAAAAGAATTGATTGAGTACCTAGAAGAGCTATTCGGTTGTTATGGTAAGCCGTCACGTCTATACTCAGACAATGGGGGAAATTACGCATCACAGATGTTCAAGGATTTCATGGATCAGTGGGAGGTAAAACATATTACCTCAAGTCTGAGGTACCCACAGTCCAATGGGGTGGCCGAAAGAGCTGTGGGCCATATTAAACCAATTATGGTGAAATCTTGCGGTGGCAAGGAATACAGCATCATGGTACAAGATATGATAAAATCATGCAGGGATACGGGGAACCTGAATAAGTTATTGTTAGATCTAAGGACGACACCATTAGGATGCGGCCTCCCGTCTCCCGCAGAGTTACTATTTGGAAGACAGATACGAAGCAATTTTATCATTAGAAATGCAGTTAGGCCATACAATGACAAAATATACTCATTTCAGGAGGGGAGAAGAGCTGCTACACGCAGAGTACATACAGACAATGATAAAGAATATAAAGAACTCCTACCTGGACAAGATGTGCTATATCAGCAACACGCGGGTAGCGACTGGCAACCAGCCAAAGTTCTCGCGGCCTCAGAAGAACCCCGGTCTTATATTCTTCGCACAGCACAGGACACCACTGTCCGTAGGAACAGGAGATTCATCAGAGACCCCCCCTCGGGTCTAGCTATGGACGCAGGAGCAAGTCTTGAAGATGACATGATTCGGAGCGATGCGCGCAGGTGTGCTCGATTAGCAGAGCGGTACCAAGACTTACGCTTCACTAAACCTCACTCAAGCATCTCCGATCAGTCAGCCGCAGCGCAGACTAAGGTAACCCATAGTGATGAGCAACCCACTGATGCTCAGTGCGAGAGTCCACAACCACTACGCCGTTCTACTCGAACGCGCAGGGCCCCTAATAGATATGGTTACGACCAGTCTTAACATTGCTATGCTTACTCATATATATTAATAGCTTGTCCCCATGTACATGTTAACACTTGAGAGTATGTGTTTGGTTTTAGTTTAAGATTGCGGTAAGCACATGATGTACCACAATGTATTTTAGCTAATAGTGAAACAAGTATTTTTATGTGATCATTACTATTTGTTCAGTTAACTGACGTGATGAATATTTTAACATTGGTACTATGACCTGCTTTACGAAATGAATGTTTTACTGTTGATATCACGGTCTGTTTAATGAAATGCATATTTTAATGTTGGTATTACGATTCCTTTAACTGTCTAATGTAATGAGTATTTTATTGGTAATATTATAATATGTCTTCTAGTGAATGTAACGAATATTTAGCATTGTGTAATGATGTTGTTATATCTTTTAATGGTATTAAAAGCTACAGGGGGATGTTATGATGGCTACATCATGACACCATAGTCGCAGAGTATAATAATGCACTATTGTAATGAACATACGTCGGTAGCCCCAAATAATGTATTGTAGGATTTGTGTACAACGTAGAACCGGCTGATACCAGTTATGGTCTTTGTTCATTCACCAATATAAAGCCATGCATTATTGACTGTGAGTCTACTTTTCGTGATTTGACAGCGTTTTTTACGCAACGTCCATTTTTGGTCGACGTGTACTGAAATTTTCGCCCTTGATAAATGACAAAGCCGTTGGCCACTAGCCAATTCTTTGAAACAAAACTTGAAGTAGGCCATAGTTTAGTATTTATTTTCTTGGAATCTTGTCGTGCAGTATCCATTCTTTACTTTTCCGAGGTAAAAAATGGCTTGACAAATATTCAATCGCTATTTTCACCTATAAAAAGATATATCTGTGAACGCGCACGACTATGTGTGTAAAGATCAAAGTCTGAGGATTAATTTCATGCATCATACTATCATGTAGCTATTGTAACAGCTAACGGAAAATGGATTATCCAATTCGGAATTTTTTGCACTATGTGAGTTTTTCCCGCGCGGAACGCCTCCAAATTTCCCGGAATAAACATCGCTAAAACCTGTCATTATCGCTCGTGCATGAAACAAAATTTTACTACGATTTCTCACTGATATCTCTTTGTATTTGTATGGTAAGTTAATATATTGCCTACAGAATAATTGCTAGTACATCAATATTGAATAAGACACTAATAAGAATTGCTGACAATTATTTTTAAATGTATTTGTAAGGAAAATATTAGAACTAGACTGAACAGTATTCTGTGCTCCAGTATAGTCTATATGTATTTGCTAACAGAACTAACAATAGTATCATGGATTTGCGTCATATTGATCAACTGCTACGTGTAGCTAGTCTGGTATCACAAACAATAAGGCTCGGGATTAGCTATAGTATCAGCATGTGATGAAGTACTACATATTACTAGATCTACTAGTCTAAAGTTTAGTCTAACAACATTGTACAATATACTATGATATAGTTAACTAAATACATAATTATACCGCAAATATTGAAGGATATAAATGCATAAACATTATGAAAAAAGGTAAGAAAACATTACTATCAATTTACAAATTTGTTGAGTATGTTTTTGTTAATACCATATAAATGCATATCCTATTGGAATAGTACCATGTTAATAGTTGCGATTTTAACTTCAGTTATCTGATGGCAGATCAAACAAATATGAGCATATTTTATTTTGTACTCTATTATATATTAACCCTATGGATGCCAAGTATCAAAATAAATATTTAGCAACATGCATTTTTTGTGAAATTGAGATCTTAATATTCATAAATTGCTTCATAAGTCTTATTAATGACTGTAGTTGGACAATGATTAAATGCAACTGTTGATATGTCCTTTAATCAGTTGGGCTACATTTTTTACTGTAAATTTCAAAACCCTGAAGCATCACCCACAAACTATTATGTATGTTTTTACATAGTCTAGATCTCTAATAAACCTTATGTTTGCATTACTGGTAGTTTCATAGTGACGTTCACATATTCTGACTCTTTCAGAAAAAATTGTTCAACGAGTTTTTGCGACAACTTTCTTGACAAGGTAAACAATTTTTCGTTGCTTCACGGTAATTTTATATATGTTTCTATTAGAAGTGATTTTCGAGATTTTAGTTTGTTGGTGGAAATCGTATTGAATTACACGTCAGACCCGAAAATTTGGCATTTCTTTAATTTTTAAACATTTAATCTTTATCATCACTAAGCAATAAATATAGTAATGTCGTTGTTGTGATATATGTATTTTATTCTGCATTTGTTCGTGGCCAAATCTAACTTCATGGGAGAATTTAATTCGATGTTTGCATACTTTGAACGCTATAATTTCACTTCGTAATAAAGCAACATACTGCGTTTTACCCGGAAATCAGTGTACACCAGCACGATAAAGTTCATCGACATAAAAAAAAATAAAAATATATTGTTACCTGTACCTGCCGGTTGCACTTAAAAGGTTCTATTATTCTAAGTATTGATGCTGATTCTTATTATCACACTTTGAGACCATAATATTCTACATATTTTAAGAAATCTATCGAATACTCCCCTGATCAAGACGACAATAATGCTCTTTATTATCGCCCTGTCAACTCTCTGCGTGTCGAAAAGCTCTGTTACTAATCTGCAACAACAATGCGTGATTGATTAAGGCTGATTCTCTGAAAAAAGCATACATATGCATAAATTATGATAATGAGCTTGTGTAGCGCTACTCTTAATCGCATCGCAGTATGATCGGTGTTGCCATGTTTCGTTGAGTAATAAGGCTAATCATTGATTACTTTTTGTAATACGTCATCATTTCTCGTGTAAGCCCGATTTCGGTGACGAAAAGCACCTCGCTATGGCGGATGTTACAAATTTTCTTCGGTATATTTTACATTTTTCTTAAATTACATCGTTATTTAAACGTGTTAGTGTTTAATCGTGTCGGATAAATTTTATTCGTTCAATTAGGTAGCAATAGCATTCTTTTTACAAGCCGTTTTTTTATGCGATAATCGTGTTTTTGCACATTTCTTGTGATGTGTCAAGTGAATCTTTAATGAAATTGTTAAATGTAATAAACTCGGCGAAATAAGATAGCGGTGCCGTGGCGCCGCAGTATCTAATGCCGCAGGCGCCATGGGGGTGGGTGCGGGAGGGGGGACACCCCCCTTCTGCGCGCCAAAACGAGGGGATCTCCCCCGAAAAATTTTTGAAAATTTGATGCATTTTTCTGCAATCTAGACTAGAGCTACTATTTGGCAAAGACAGATATCTACATAGTGTTTCGCGATATTCATTCAAATATTACCTATCTATGCCATAAGATAATACTTATTATATATCTGGATTGTACATCATATAATGGAATCATAATATTAATGAATGTGTGATATCTGTATCCTTTTAATGCCACAATTAAATAGAAAATATTAGAATTCTGGTATGAAAAGCTTTAGCACGCATGCGTTGAAATATTAGACCCACAAAAGAAGTGGTGTATCCAAAACTTGACTGAAACCCCCCGCTCGCTGGAATGGAATATCGGTGACAAAATATACATCATCCCTTACTTATATTTTCGTAAGATAAATATTACTTATGAGTCATAAATATTATATGATCTATGGTGAACGTAGATCAGTAGGATTATGGATATATTTGTCTAGAAATTTGGTTATGGCTTATGAAGTTTGAAGTTTCTTTTCACCTTATGGAAAATGTCCTCTACATATTATTCTAAGAAATTGAGTCTTAATTAAGGGAACTGAGGGGAATGTAATATATGTAGTCAATATTTTTGGAATTGATTTTTTTACTTTGATGTTTATCTTATATAAATACATATATTTTCATAGCTAGACGAAGATTGCAAGAAGTTGCAGGATGACCTGGCGTTGCAGCGAGACCTAAATAAATCTCAGCATGGCAGCTCTACAGATTCCATTGCCTCCGCTGACACCGACTCATCCAAGCACGCAGAGCTCCACGACATCGTAAGTTGTACAAATAATACCTACATACATGTACAAATAATTATAACATAACTGCTTTGGGGACACGCGATAACAGTTCACTAAATTGAATGTCAGCATAAATTACTAATCAGTTGCCGAATTCAATAGTAATCAAAATGCAGAATTCATTGTAAATTTTCGTAACATTTTAAGTTTATTTCATTTTAAGATAGAAAAAAAATGTTGAGTTGTTGATTTTCTTATGTGCTTATGTCTGTATGTTTTAAGAATTTCTTGCATTTCAATCATCAGTTTATTTATCAAATTGCGTACTTCTATGAGGGTTCCATGCTTTCAAATCATGGTGGAGATAGGCATGGCTAGTAGGGGTGGAGGAGGCCATGTTTTTTATTTTTTTTTTAAGATTATTTGATTAGGTATTGTAATAATAGTGAGTACTAATATCGTATTGATTACCATTCATCATATTTTATTGTTGGTTGCTATTTTGTTCCATTTTTATGCCAGTTGTGATGTTAGTTAATTTAAAGCTGAAATATGCTTATTTTTTATGATTTATTTTGAGGCAAATACGTATTAACATGTACAAGTATAGTTTTAAGAGATGCTATACTGTTCAATAGATTGGTACTGTCATTAATATGCACTCTGAAATGCTGATTAAATTTCTGTCGCATATGCATATAATTTCATATTAAAGTTTTCATGCACATACTGTTTAGCATGTACAATTTTCTTTTAATATGTTATACTGTTAAACAAATAGTAACTGTTTATATTCTTTAATTGCAGGCTGTAATGGTGAGATAAGTTTAACATGACTTGAGAGCTGTTACATGATAGCTGATCTGGGGTTGCTCCAAAATTGCTCAACTTGTGTCACAAGCTTGCTGGAAAGGAAAATGATGTAAGCACATTAATTTTTTATAAAATATATTCAAAATAAGCAAACTGAAACTAATCGCAATCTTCATGCTTATGAGATTTAAGATTTTTTTCTTACATGTTGCAGGTGTGAACTAGAGCTATGCACTTCGTTGATGATGTGTCTACCTAATATTTATAAAAGGACATCATATTTACATTTCATGGATATGTAATTTTATAAATAAATACTTATATGAAATAAGTCATTTATTTTGTTTTCATTGCGTAGATCATGAAAAATCGTTAATTTAAAAAAAAAAGATCGTCAAAATCCAACAAACATCAAGGAAGATATTGAAATAATGAATTTCTAAAATGGCCGCCATAATGTACTTTTGTTCAAGAATTGGTCCTACATATTTATTTAAATATATTATATATATGGTTTTGTGCATAAATAACATCATATTAGGTAAATAATATTTTAATGTTGTTTCATCATGATGATTAGTTGGATTTTCATTATTTCACAATAAATCATATAAATTTTCGCTAAATTCAACATGGCAGACCTCATATGTGTAGTAAACCATATATTTTTTCAATATTTTTTCAATGTTTATGATCAAACACATAATGTTACATAATAAAACACTAATATTTCAAGCCTATACATTTTATATAACCGAAAGTAATGTAAATGCGTAAAAAGGTTGCAATATATATGGTCATTGCGCAATAATTTCAGAAATCCAAGATGGCCGCCAAATAATTAGAAATTTAGGAAATTGATTTTTCTTTGATCTGTTTTTTATTTCATGTCTTTACTCCATATACTCTCAAAGTTATTGCAATTTTAGTGTGTTTTTTTCTGTAAAACTATATTTTTTTGACCAGGTTTTTCACAGATTTTCTTGTACAATTACTATGGGAGATTTTTCTAATTAGATGGCTTTACAGCAGCACATTTTTGGCCATAACTTTCTTATTATATGTCCGATTTCATTGAAATTAGTACCGTTTCATTTCGTTTAACTTGCTCTACAATCACAAAATGGAAAAAAACATGTTTTTTAATGTTCAAATTTCTGCTGGACACACGGCTGCACCACGCCAGACAAAGCGCATCCGGGGACCAGGTGGTCTTCGCCACAGCCGACTACATCAAAGTTTGCTGGACCAGTTTCCCGCCATCAAAATCAAAGACCAGCTGCCACTGACCGCAGCTAATAGCCCTGTTAGCGTCATTAACGCCACCGACCGTGTCGACACCGATTCATCTGGAGACCTCCCATCTGGTCAGCGTGCGCCACCTTCACTGACAGACGCCATCGGGCGATACATTCGATGAGCGATGATGACCTCAGCAGGTGCCTCTCATCTGACACGCCACGCCCGATATCGAATTCGACACACAACACGAGGATGGATGGAATTCCAACGACGCGCCTGCAATCACTTGGGAATGATCGACTTCCCCGCTATGAATTCTACGACCGCCACCAACTGCCACCTTTATCTCAGACCGAGCGTAATGACATCATGATGAATGCCATAGAGGGTCTGCAAAAACATTATGGGGCTCTTTGACAGACTGGTGAGTGGCATACAAGCCTCCAGCGCCACGGCTGGAGGCTCGCATACACCGCCGCCCAGCATACGCTACCATCCAGTCCCAGCAATGCTATATAAGCTGGGACGCTATGCTAAGCCAGCTGAGTTGGATGAATAAATACACAAAACTACTCAGCTGACTTATTCAACTACAACATTGGCGGAGATAGTCACGCATTGAATCATCCTTCCACTGCTTCCAGTCTGCCTCACCCAGCACTGCCGCCGCTACCTGCCTGACCTCAGCCAACGCTGCTGGAGATCGACCCCCGTTGACGCCACCGCTGCTCCCCACAGGACCGCTGGCCCACACCTCACCGGGCTCACAGCTTGCGCCGCCTGCTCATCAACTGCAGCCAAACATCAGGACTGCTCCCCAGCGGACCGCTGGCCCACGCCTCATCAACCACCACCGCCCGTGCTCGCTCGCCTGAGACAGCCACCCAGCCAACCTGACATCCGCTGCAAACTTCTCCAGTATGACTACGTCAACATATGGGAGCCAAGCCGCGACTCCAGTGAACAACCACCACGAGTAGAGTGAAATCTGCAAGGAGCTGCTTGTCTTCTCTCACGACACAACAAGTTATCACGCCGCTTTGCACGATCCAGTGTGTTCGACGCTTGGCGCAGAACGGACGACGGACGGGGCAAAGCATCTACCGCACGTCAGCTTCCCCGGTCTTGCAAAGTTTGCAACGCCCTGATTGATTTCCCCCACGGCCGCACTACATCAGTTTCGTGAACGACGACATCTGTGACGCTGCGGTGCGTTTCTCGACCCCTCACGAGGGCTCCCGCCAGGCTCCCCAACCCAACCTGCCGAGAAGACACGAAACCATCCACCCCAAAGGGCCCCACACCCCACGAGACACAGCACTCGCCAAAAACAGATTTTGTAGCAGCGGGATTTCGTGAAACAACTGTTTTTGGGCCAAACAGGGGCTAATGTTTTGGGGTGTGTTTTTGAGGTATT
>JAGTTF010002168.1:0-10933 GCA_019095985.1 Streblospio benedicti | reverse complement strand
AGACACATGGAAATCCACACTGGAGAGAAAAACCATCCGTGTACAGTGTGTGAGAAATCATTCAGCCGAAGTGAAACTCTTAAAATCCATATGAGAACTCACTCTGGTGAGAAACCGTATGAGTGTAGTCAATGTGACAAGTGTTTTAGCCAAAGTGAACATCTGAAATCCCACATGAAAATCCACACTCAGGAGAAAGAATATCAGTGTACAGTGTGTGAGAAATTATTCAGCCGTAAGGAAAATCTGAAAGCCCACATGAGAATTCATACTGGGGAGAAACCATATCAGTGTAGTCAGTGTGACAAGTATTTTAGTGACAGTAGCGCCTTGGCAAGGCACATGACAATCCACACCGGCGAGAAAGAATATCAGTGTACAGTGTGTGAGAAATCATTCAGCCAAAGTGGAAGTCTTAAAACCCATATGAGAACTCACTCTGGTGAGAAACCCTATGAGTGTAGTCAGTGTGGCAAGTGTTTTAGTCAACAAGGCAACTTGACCAGCCACATGAGAATCCACACTGGGGAGAAAGAACATCAATGTACAGTGTGTGAGAAATCATTCAGCTGTAAGGGAAGTCTGAAAGAACACATGAGAACTCACACCGGTGAAAAACCTTATAAGTGCAGCCAATGTGGCAATTGTTTTAGTGTCAGTAGAAACTTGATCACACACATGAAAATTCACACTGGGGAGAAAGAATATCAATGTACAATGTGTGAGAAAACTTTCAGCTGTAAGGGAAATCTGAAAACCCACATAAGAACTCACTCTGGTGAGAAACCGTATGAGTGTAGCCAATGTGGCAAGTGTTTTAGCCAACACGGCCACTTGACAAGCCACATGAGAATCCACACTGGGGAGAAAGAACATCAGTGTACAGTGTGTGAGAAATCATTCAGCTGTAAGGGGAATCTGAAAACCCATTTGAGAACTCATACCGGTGAAAAACCTTATGCGTGCAGCCAATGTGGCAAGTGTTTTAGTGTCCAGTAGCCACTTGACCCGCCACATGAGAATCCACACTGGGGAAAAAGAATATCAGTGTACAGTGTGTGAGAAATCATTCCGCCAAAAAGGAAGTCTGAAAATCCACATGAGAACTCACACTGGTCAGAAACCTTATGGTTGTGGAGTTTGTGATAAAAGTTTCTCTCAAAGGTTTGATGTCGTTACTCATATGCGCACTCACACGGGAGAGAAAGCATACAAGTGTGATCAGTGTGGGAAATGTTTTGCTCAAAGTTCTACTCTGAAGATGCACAAACGCACACACACTGGTGATAAGCCTTTTTACTGCCATATTTGTCACAAATCATTTACACGTGGAGCCAACTTGAAAAAACACCATATGACTGTGCATGCCAAGAAGTGAGTGGTTATTACACATTGATCATCTCTTTTGTAAACAGTTTTAGAGTATTTTTTTGGCAGGGGTAGACAAACTCCTGAAATTTCACCACTAGCTTGTTTCAAATGTTACCTGCCCAGCGTGATCTTGTTGCAGTCTAATTTTTCTGCACCTGATTTTAGGTTTTCTGCTTGTACTTTAGGCTGGATTCTAGAATTGGCTACCCAAAGTAGTCCGGCAATTTTACATAGTTGACAGACACTTTCCTCACACATATGATCTGATGTTGCATCAAGTTACAAATAGAGGGTTTTTAGTGTTCACAACACAGAAATGTTTATGGGAATAATTCATTTAAGCCAAATTATTGTTTGTATCAGCCATTCTATTATATATGATGGTTTATAGAAAACATGACTACGATAGATCTGAGCGTGCATTATGAATAAATAGCTCATAAGAATAATGGTCCACACAATTCTACTTTTCAATTTAAACTTCAATAAAATGTTCCATACTGATCTATGCTCATAAAACATGTCACAACCTATCCACCCTTCCCATTATTGCCACACAAATACAATGGATGAATACTACCTGTGATATCCATCCTATGATAAATAGTGCTGACCGAATCACTCCCTAAAGCCTCAGCACTTAACTGATGTATGAATATATTTGGTAGTGAATTCTATTATTGTTCCGTACTCTATTATATAGATAAAAATAGTGGTTTGTACTTTATTATAAGAAATACTTTTTTTACTTCTTGGAGAAACTAAATGTACAATATGTAAAGTCTGTAGACCTCTGAACCAATTGATTAAAGACTGCCACAGGAAATATGTAAATAATTAACTGTATCTATATTATGTAACTTTGTAGATTTTTGTGTATATCTTCTATGATTTGACATAAGTTTAGTACAAATCTGACTCATTTTTATGTGTGTTCCTTTTTTCATTTGCTTGTAGTCTCAGCACTTAACTGATATATGAATACACTAGTGTGGTAGTGAACTCTATTATTGGTTTATTATATGAATAGAAATTGTGGTTTGTACTTCATTATATGAAATACCTTTTTTACTTATTGGAGAAACTCCATGTACACTATGTAAAGTAATTATGTAGATCTCTGAAGTAATTGATTAAAGACTGCCGAAGGAAATATTATATAAATAACTAACTGTATTGTAGCAAAACTTGTAAAGTAGGCCTCCAGTGCGCGACTCATTGTAGCATGGTCGCAGAATATAAAAAGCCCCTTCTATAAGTTGCACTGGAGTAGGTTAGTTCTCCTTGGCTACACACACCTTGATAGGCTCTTGTCGTTGTACTTATTATGGCCACTGTAGGATTAGGGAACAGTACTCTCTTGTACTGATTCTGAGCCGAATATCGGCAGTTCTCTCTTAGACGCTGGATGGGCAGCAAGTAGGGTTGGCGACCTATTCCTCGGAATAGGCCCTCATTCACTTGTCTCTCAAGGTTGGCCGGTGGCCTTCCTTCCTCTCGTGGTCTACCCGCATGGCTGTGTGTAGGGGACGCCTGAAGCACACGCGTGTCAGCACTGGTGCGAAGTCCTTCTCGAACGTGAAACCCAGGGGTGAACACCGTCTTGGCAGTAGGTAGCCGGAACCTAGGCCGGGGCGCACGTGGAGAGCTAGTACACAACGAGGATTCAGCTAGAGAACCGCAAGACCTCCCCGGGGCCGTGAGTGGGCTTAGCCCGCAAACGTCACCCCAGGGCCGACGCAGTCAAGAAGTAGGCGGTGATCGGACAAGGCCGACAATAGCGTATATTGTCACGTTCTTCACAGTATCTTTATTATGTAACTTTGTAGACTTTTGTGTATACCTTCCGTTATTTGAAATAAATTTAGTATATAATATATTAACTGTATCTATATTATGTAACCTTGTAGACTATTGTGTATACCTTCTATTATTTGAAATAAATGTAGTACAAATCTGACTCAATTTTATGTGTGTTCATTTTTCTATAGAGATAAAAAAGGACAATCTTTGCGGTTAAATGTTGTCATAGAATGAAACACTCTTGAAATTACACTTATATTTTTCCCAAGTTTGCTTGTGTATTCAATTATTTTCTTCTCTCTGTTTTGTCTCTGGCAAGCAGGCTGATAATTCACCATACATCGATCTGAATAACACAACATCTCTACATACAGTTGGACCTCTCTAGTGAGACCACCTGAAGGACCAGACGTGGTCACAATAGAGAGGTGGTCTTTTTCTATGGTACACAGGAAATACATCATCCATAGACTAGTGCCGTTTTGGGTCTAAAATTTGCTGCTTTCATCTGCTAAACAAGTGATGCACCTTTAGATAAAAGTAATGTTAAAATTATTTCCTTTTTTTCAATACTATGACACAAATATACACATTTATGACTTAATTTGGCTATGTATTATTTAGAATTGGTAAATGCAATAAAAAACTATTTATCCATCAGAAATAGTTGTTCAGATAATAACAATATTAATTTCACAGCCTTTATATGTTTACCACAATGCAAACAGTCTTTGGAACGCAGTCTGTCAAGATTTATTCTTTCCGGAGGTTTATTTTAGTTTTTTTTCAATGGATGAGTAAATGGGTATTGTTTCAGACCCTTTATTATTGCACAATAAATAAGTGTTGAAGACTTGATCTTTTTATCATACTAAAACACCATTCCATGCATAGTTTTCAATTTTCAACATCCCCTCCCCCACAACACCTGACATTTTTATGAATTCTAATAGCAAAAAAGTACGAAAGAATGATTCAGTTGATTATTCATTAACATTTTCACGATAAGCTATTTTTCCTTCAAGAAATATCATTTTTATATGAAATTTATTGAGCAGCTGTTTTTCTAAATTGGGTTTTAAACATAATGGTCCCGAGTTTCCTTATTATCAATCCATAAAATTGACACCTTTTTTATGCAGTAAAAAGATGGAACGAACGATTCAATCAATAAAATAATTACATTTTATGAAAGAAGATATTGTGTTCTATATATATGGAATTGAAAAAATATTTATACAGTAGTTTTTCATATATACATTTACATTAAACAGTCTTGAAATGTTTGGTTTGTACTTGGAAAAAATAACAGCTTATGGAAAGCCACCTGTTATAGTGTCAACAGAGAGGTGTTCTCAGTTTGAGGTTGTACTGTAATCTTATTATGAATGTCAAATCAGCGCCCTCTCTGTAGTCCTTGTCCCCTTATCTTGTCTCTGACATTATACGGTTGTTGCAGAGTAATGCATTTATACATGTAAACGTCTGCTTCATGATCTGCTTCCCCAAGGATCAGACGACTCTACATTCACACCAGGTCATTGGCATCGTTGTCACGCTATATCTTTCTCAACTCCCTAGTGAGCATGCAGCTCATCCCCCAACCGTAGCACAGACTTGCTTATCAATCAACATCAGCGTTCACTCGCCTGTCTTGTACCTATTTAACATGTAGTTACTATGGAGCAGTGTTCAACTGTTTACGGATGCATTTGCTCAACACACACAACCAGCCCTGACTTGTAATCCACTGGGAATCAATCTCACAACCCTGCATGGTACCTACACTCTATATAGGTACACGTCCGGGTGAGTGAACTCTGACATGAGTGAAGGCACGCTAATTTGCATTGGCTATTAATGTGTGCTGACTATTTAAGTTTGCGTTCTTGTGCTATGGTGTTGCAGTACGCTGTATACTCCCCAGGGAGTTGAGAAAGGTAGTGTTACAAGGATGTCAATGGCCTGTTTTGAATATAGAGCTAAACCTGCATGGCGAGAACATAAAAAAGTAGGCAAATGAGATTACATTTTATAGTCATAGTGGAGGAACACAAACCTGAATGTACATGTTATAATTATGTGAAAATGGCTGATTTTCTTATAACAAATGCTATAATAGACATAAAAAGTGAACAAATGAGATGACATTTTATAGTGATAGTGGAGGAACAAAACCTGAACATGCATACAGAAATGCTGGAGGGGGGTCGTCTCTTCCACAGTCTCAGGGCCGGAAGTGCCGTTTTACGCAGAACGTCATGAAAATACGTGGGTAATTGGCACTATTTTCTATTAGTAAACGAAATCACGTTTTCCAGGCTGTAAAAATCCATGTTTGCGAACAGAACCATTGTGAGGTGGTTCCGGGGGTTTGGATTTTTTGGGTTTGGTTTTTTTGGCCTTTAATTTTTTTTTTTCATTTTTAACCAGTTTTTTGGGTTTTTTCTGCTTGTACTTTTAGGCTGGTTTCTAGAATTAAGCTACCTAAAAAGTAGTCCGACAATTTTACATATAGTTGACAGACACTTTCCTCACAGATCTGAACGTCTGATGTTGCATCAAGTTAAAAAACAGTTTTTAGTACCACGCCACAGAAATGTTAATGGAACACCATTTAAGCCAAATTATTTGTGTATCAGCCATTCTATTATATACAATGGTTTATAGAAAAAACGCGACCGCAATATTTAACTCGTCGCCGGTTGTTGGGTCGTGTCAGTAGACTATGCTAGATCTGAGTGCATTATGAATAAATAGCCAATTGGTTAAAAACTGCCACAGGAAATATGTAAATAACTAGCTGTATCTTTATTATGTAACTGTGTATACGTTTGTGTATATCTTCTATGATTTGAAATAGATTTAGTACAAATCTGACTCAATTTTATTTTTCTAATCAAGTAAATAAAGGATAATCATTGCTGTTGAATGTTTGCTTGTGGATTCAATTATATTCTCTCTCTGTCTCTTCAGTCAAGCTCCTATAGATGTATTGGACAACTAACTTTCATTAAAGACAAATAACGGTTAATAGCTATTGCCTCATTACGAATTTCATATCAGTGCCCATCTGTAATCCTTTATCTTTTTTCTGGCATTATGAGGTTGTTGCAGAGTAATGCATTTATACATGTAAACGTCTGCTTCAGGATCAGATGACTCTACATTCACACCAGGTCATTGGCATCGTTGTCACGCTATATCTTTGTCAACTCCCAGGTGAGCATGCAGCTCATCCCCCAACAATGGCACAGACGTGCTAATCAATCAACAGTAGCATTCACTCGTCTGACTTGTACCTATTTAACATGTAGGTACCATGGAGCAGTGTTCAACTGTTTACAGATGCATTTGCTCAACACACACAACCAGCCCTGACTTGTAATCCACTGGGAATCAATCTCACAACCCTCGAGTCCAACTGCCTGTCCCACAGAAGCATGTACCAATTTTCAAGAAAATCGGCTTAACCACTGGATATGCGAGATGACAGCTCTCAGCCATGCTAAAAACATAAACATTAAAGTTTCAATAAGAAAAATGGAATGCGTGTCCAGAAGGATTATACTCCTGGATGGGTGTTGTGGTTGGTGTTGAGCAAACTAATACCTAAACAATAGCGTGCTTCTGCATGGTACCTACACTAGTAAATAGATACATGTCGGGTGACATGCGTGAAGGCACCTAATTTGCATAAGGTATTGATGTGTGCTGACTATTTAAGTTTGCGTTATTGTACTATGGTGGTTCAGTATGCTGTATACTCCCCAGGGCGTTGAGAAAGGTAGTGTTACAAGGATGGCAATGGCCTGTTGTGAATATAGAGCTAAACCTGCATGGCGAGAACATAAAAAAGTAGGCAAATGAGAGTGCATGTTATAGTCATTGTGAATGAACAAAAACCTGAATGTAAATGTTCATAAAGAGAAATGGCTGATTTTCTTATAACAAATGCTATAATATCGTAATCAAATTAGAAACATGTATTTTCCTGAAGAGAACACTTATGTGAACGTAGAGAAAACCATACGCATTAAGATTCCAGCCATTCTGTGGCGCCGCGTGATAGCAGGTGATGAATGAAAACCATTGTGAGGTGGTTTCAATAGAAAGGTGTTCTCTAAGTAAGATAAGGTTGTAGGCATAACGGCCTATTAAGGGGGACGTTGTGTCATGGAGGTGTTCTCCATACACGCCTTGTGAAGATCACATTCGAAGAAAGCCGGTTTTGCCACGCCAAACAAATTGTAAAAAATGTAAAAAACCTAGTCCTGCCAAAAGTTTGTAAGTTTATTTACTGATTATATTATATGACATCATACATGTGTTATGTTAAGTAAATGTCAGTAAAAATGTCATTATTCGATTGTAATGTAGATTTATTGTAATCTTTGTGCATCAAGAAAGGGTCAGTCAAAGGTCATTGTCATACATTAAGGTTTATTTGTATGATCAAATATGTTAAAATGTCTAGATATTTGTATTAGTATTGATTATTAGTTCTGTTTATGTGTGAGTTAAACTTAGATGTTTGTGTTTTGGGTTTTGTAGCTTGCCACACACACAAATATACATACACTTCACACATTCATGTACGCAAAAAAGATGCTATGAAGAAAGCATATCATGGTGTTTCCAGTAATAAGGTGTGCTAACATTGTACATATTGGTGAAGAGTGCGTAATAAAGAAGGACAATAAAGAATAAAATATAAAAATCAAGTATTGGTGTTATTCAATCAATCCTAAACCCTCACAGTAATAAACTTTAGGGACTCCATTGCAAAGCCAAGTAAAGTAAAGTATAGAAGATAGCAAAAAGAAATGGAAGATCTCAAAAAGGAAAGAGGAAAAGAAAAATGAAATGTAACAAAACTATGCAGTAAAGTAAAGCGTCACATTGAAGAGCGTGACAAAAAGAGTGTTATTAAGGTAAAAGAAGACCTAAGAAATTCATTCCAATCTCACACTCTATATAGAGGCTCATTTTGGAAGCTTTATGAAGGTTTCGGACCGTGAAAATTGGTCTTATTATACACGCGGTCTCCATAGAGAGTTGGTCTTAACTGGGGTTTCTACTTTACTTCTATTCTCGGGGGAAGAAGGCCATAAAGCTGCCATTGTTTACATGTATAAATGCATGACTCTGCTATAATCATACATGACAGTGACAGGGCAAACAATGGATACGAGGAGGGCGCTGATTTGGGTTCAATAATCAGAAAGTCTGACGCCCTAATCATAAAAAAATACTTTAATCATATATTTCATTAAAATCTAATCTTAACTTCTCCATTCAAACTCAATAATTCGAAGAGTCAAAACCATGTATTCACAGAAAAAATAGTATAAAAACATGTTGTGCTGTAAAGGAAAAGTTTACCTGCATTTTTGAACACTTCTCAGCTAATCCACGGACACTAATAAACAGCTACAAATAAATGTATATGTGCTAAAAAAAGTAAGGAAAATTGTGTGTGATTTTCACATCGCTTTTTTCTGGTCGTCTGATCAAAAACACCTGTCTGACAGGTAAAAATACCTGTCAGGTGTGACATCACTACTCTACAAGTTGAACGTATAACGTAATATAATAACGTAACTTGTAAATTTCCTCTAACGTCAACAATGCAGTCATGCACTTCCGCGGAAGTCCGCGGACCTCCTTAAAATACAGTTGGCCTGCTTATAATGTAATACAATAAAAACATTAACTATCAAATGCTCAAAGGTGCTGGGACTAATTTTGTACTCCAATGAGCACGTTTCTAGTTGATATTTTATTTGTACTCATTCCTTTTGGTGTAATTGAAGAGGAGCCTTTAGGAGCTCGAAAACGTTTATGAATAAACTAAAAATTAGACTTTAAAACAAAAATTCATCTCATCAAGAATACAGCCGTAAAAGAAAACTATACACTATTGACAATGAGACCAAGTGTTGTAGTGTTGTAGGTCAAATATACAGAATACTTAAAGGCACACGAGCAGCAACCACCATCCTAAGACAAGTTCACTTAATGATTTTATTTTTCTTGACATGTTGCACCTAATAACTTTTTTTACAATCATTAACAAGCGTTTGATAGAAAAAATATAAATAAATTTAAACAGAGAGAAAAACGAGTGGATTGACAATGGAAGGTTCCATACTAACAATATGACTGTAGCCTTTATCACTTCTAACGCTGCAAGCCTATTTTTGCGTGTGCGCAAATGTTTATTAAGGCTGGAGTTAAAACAGCGGCGTATACAATGCTGAGCCCACGCTGAAGACCAACCACGAGAACATAAATTGATGATATGCCTTGAAGGTTATAGTTTGGAAATATTGAGATTTGTGTGTTTTAAAGGTGAAGGACCCACTTTTGAACTATGAGTAAAAGCTGCTCTAAAAATAACAGTGTCGTTGAACATCTTAAAAATTTGTGGGAATGAAAACTTAAAAAAATATAGCACCTGAACATCTTGGTCAAACTGTTTTAGTTTTAGTGTGCCCTTGAACCATATTAATGGCAGTCCTCTATGCAAAGAGATAAAGTTTCAAGGAGTTTGCATTGTGACTAGAAATCGTAAATGGGAAATTTCGCTGTTTAATAAAATATTCAATCAGACTTTAATATAAACTATTATGATAAAGAAGTAAAATTTTTTATTCAATGTTTAATATCATGATCAGGCATGTCGAATTTTGTTTTATCAGTTAGACAAGTAGCAAAATTAGAAGAAAATTAGATATAGCATTATATTACATAGGATGTTAATTTATAATTAGTAATAAATATAGAAAAAAAATAAGTGCAGCAAACATGGATAATTATAACAGGATTATTTAACCAAACTACTATTATAACATAAATTGTGTTGGTTAGTAAACCAGAAGTGCAGAATAATAGTATATATCACATTGAAAGATGGACGCAATGGCAAACCAGAGTGAAAAGCAAAAAGAAGATTGAGTATTTGAATCAAAATGTAAGATTGAAAGAAATATCATTTTTGTTGTTAGGCATATGCGAAAAAATGTACACAGAAGAGAAACCATACAAGGATACATCAGTGTAGGGAAAATGTTTTTCTGATGAGTCCCAATCTGAGGAGACACAAGCGCACACACACTGGTGAGAAGCAATTTTACTATATATATTTATATACAAATCATTTACACAAGGAAAGCAACTTGAAAAAGCACCATATGACTGTGCATGCCAAGAATAGCGGTTATTACAAATTGAACATCTATTTTGTAAAACGTTTTAGAGTATTTTTAGGTGTGTTGACAAATTCCTGAAAAATCACCCACTAGCTTGTTTAAATACATACCTGCCCAGCGTGATTTTTTTGCAGTCTAATTTTGTCTGCACCAGATTTTAGGTTTTCTGCTTGTACTTTAGGCTGGATTCTAGAATTGCCACCAAAAGTAGTCCGGTTATATTACATAGTTGACAGACACTTTCCCTCACAGATCTGAACGTCTGATGTTGCATCATGTTAAAATAAACAGTTTTAGTTTTCACAACACAGAAATGTTTATGGGAATAAATCATTTAAAGCCAAATTAACCAGTTTATCAGTCATTCTATTATATACAATGGTTTATAGAAAACTCTTGAATGTATATGGTAGTGTATTCTATGATTGTTTTGTGCTTTATTATGAGACATATTTGTTGGAGAAACTATATGTACAATATGTAACGTAAGTTTGAACCCATAGTTTGAACGCATTGATTAAAGACTGCCAACTGAAATATACAAC
>JAGTTF010002153.1:0-11899 GCA_019095985.1 Streblospio benedicti | reverse complement strand
GTCCTATAGGTTCTTAATGGCTTTTCCCTATAGGTCCCAATGGCTTCCTATGCGGTACCTCCCTACTACTCACACAGCGCTCTTACTCAGTAAGCGGGAGACACCATCCTAGACTGGGCTAGCATACTGGCAACTAGACTTCAATTAAGTCTCATTTCTGTATTTTTGCATTCTATGTATTGCAATTTATTAATCATTATTCATTAACCATTTAACCAAACACTGGCAGTGCTCCAGTCATGTATGACATTTTAATGGAGCAACTTTAAACGTAGTCATTCAAATAGTATATGGATTTAAAAAAATCTAGAACCTTGAAATAGCCTTCGGTTATTATTATCATCAGATTATTATCACTAAAATAGGACTGTGTTTACTTCATGTCACCATCGCCTTTGAGATGATTTATCAGATGTAAAGCTGTCTCGTGCATGCACCTACTTAGTCTATTATCACTGGTAGCCACTATAAGATCTGAAATTGACAGTTCTATAATTGGTGACAGTTGAATGTATTATAGTTTCTTATTCTGTCAAGAATTGTGATCTATGCACACAATGGTCGTTTTAGTGAATATTTACGTATAGGGATGATATGCAACGATTTTGGCAGTGCCCTGCCTATTTTCGTCATGTAAACAAAAACGAAGCGATAATAGGCGATTTTTACGATATTAATGGTTTTAAAATCTATAAGTCCAATTATTTAGTAAACTAATATTGAAAACGCAATCGTTCTCTGATTCTATATCGACTACTATTGTCCATTTTTGTTGTCACTCAAGGTAATTCTTTTATTGGTGATCTAAAATTAAAATAAACAATTTCTCTCAATGACTATAATGCTACTTATAATATACTTAACTAAGGATCTTTTATAAACATGGCATGAAACTTTTACATTTACATTCAATACACAATTTGAAATACACTAATTTAATACAACACTAAGAAGGAAAGCATGGTATGAAACATATTTGATATACATTTAAACCAGCTATTAAATGTAAATAATATACACAAGAACTCTCATTAATAATAAATAATAAATTTCACAAATAAATATCAAAACACTTACAAATACTGTGGCATCCTAGGCGGAAAGACAATAGTTATTCCTTTATTTGTGATTGTATTGATTCTATCCTGATACTCCCATCTCCTATCTCTTCTTTATCATATGTACATTTGAATCTCCTGTTTTAACTGACCACTGGTCACATGACCACTTTGTGATTTTGAAATGAGGTCACAGAATTTTCTACATACTAAATACACAAGCAGTCTTTGTCTCTTCCTACATAAGTATTCTACATACTAATGATGCATTTTAAACAAAGAAACCATAACGCCCTCTATAGATGACTAAATTAAAATTAACACAATGTTCTCATTCAACTACAAATCTAACACTCCCCACCTTGAAGGCTCCTCACTAAAATGTGATGACCTTCAACTGTTACATCAGTGATTCAACATTTATTTTTTTTTTTTTTCAATGCACACTTCCAACAAGTAGCTCTCTTCAAACGATACCAGTTTGGATGATACTCAATCATTCCGTCCAATGGGTGCTTGTGTCCTGTGTTGACTGAATCTTGAACAGTGTGTAGGCATGCCTTGGATTTCTTGATTTCTTGATCATCAACTCGGATCTTCATACTTTTCAAATGAGATACGGGACTCAAATCTTTTTCCAGGAAGGCTGGGCCCTTCGATGAAGATGCAACCATGTTCGATTTCGGTGACTTTCCACTTGCCTTTGGTCCTTTCTTGACTGGTTGTTCATTTTCTTCAGGCTTTTCCGTTTCGTCTGTATTTTCTCGTTTCCTCTCCCCTTTGTTCTGATCAACAGATGATTCTGGAATTTCACTTATAGATTCATCTTCTTGTTTGTCACTTATCAATTGGATTAAATTAAAACCATCTCCAACAGAATCAATTTTATCATTTTCGGATTGTGACGTATCATTATTAAAATCATTGATGTCACATGGTTCAATGTTAGCATCAGTGCCATCTTTTAGGGATTCTAAATCGATTCCAGATTTCTCATCAGAGAGATTTTTCTTTTCTCCTACACGGTCACTATCTTTTCCTTCAACAATTCTAATGCCTCCATTTTTAACTTTAACTCTATCTTCTCCTTTGTTGACATTCTCATCCTGAATTTTGCTTTCATCTCCTCCCACTTCCTTCATAGGATTTTCTGTTTTTGACTCTGAATCATCGTAAGCTCTGTCAAGGTATAAATTCAATGACGGTGAATCATCCGATACAGTAATGAGATCAGAACATCCAATACCATTGGATATTGTAGCCTTTGATCGCTTTTCCAATATCTTTTGGCATGTGATTTTGTTTTCTTTATTATTTGATTGACCTTTACTTCTCAACCTACCAGTTTGCATTAAGCCACAAAAGTTCAAACCTGCATTGATACTCCCATGCAAGGACCACCCTAGCACAGTCCTCACAGCAAACGGTTCATTCACTCTGCCTTTCTTAACTTCTAATGGAAGCAATGCTTCCGCGTTGTCCTGACCTATAAGGACGTCAACCTCTCCCAGGTCACGTCGCAAAGGCACTTCCTTCAAATGGTCAAACGCTTGCACATTAAACTCTTGACCATTGACAGGTATATCATCTATCACATACACATTTTTTAAGATAATTTTACCTCCACCACTGCTACCTTCTACACACAAGATTGGTATGATGTTGGTTGTTTTTGACACATTATGATTGCTCAAAGTGCTTAACTCATAATTAACAGGTTGGCCCTTGACTCCTAAACTACTTGCTAATTTTCTGGTACAAAATGTAGTTGTTGAACAAGTGTCTAACATAGCACAGGTCTCAATCATATTATTTATTTTCACGGGCACTAACGGCACCCATGATTTTGAAGCAGTGCTGGTCGAAGCACTCAAGTGTGACTTTGTGCCAACTTTGCTGGCATGAAGGAGGCGACTATGCTTCAAGTCGCACCCATCGATGCCACACCTACTGGTCTTAAAGCACTTATTTGTTGCATGATTGCTCATTAAACAGTTTTCACAGAGACGTTTATCATTTACTATACTCTGTCTTTGGGAAGCTTCTAGGTTTTTGAATGATGGACATGCATACAGTTTATGATCACCTGCACAAACAACACACTTAGAACTATCCTGTGTTTGACTCGTTGCGAACGATGAGCTCCTTCTTGAACTCCCATTAGACTGTTTGATTGATGAAATTTGCTGTGGTTTGTTGCCTGTAGTTCACGACCCCATGCTCGCCGTACACAGGATCTGAATCATATTCTGTTTCTTGTTGGATGAACTCCACGAGATTTTCGAACGTGGGATATCGGCCCTTTTCTCTTCTCGTGTCCATCGCTATTTTACGCCACTTCGTCTTCCCTGAAAGGTTGCAGCCTATCGATGATTGAGGCAATGAGATGCTGTGAGCGAAGCTCCTCTACCTCGTTCATTTGCAGCAACATCATCTGGCATTTATTCAGCTCATTGTAAAGTGATTCGAGGTCAGCAGAAGTCCTCACTGCTCCTCCGCCCCGGAGAGATGATAGGAGCCTCTCTGATATCAAGAGCTCATTGCCATATTTTTCTTTCAGCACCTTCCTAGCAAGTTGGTACCCTTTCGTACCACCTAGCAAAACATATGGTTGGATTGTTTTCCTTCACTGCACCCCCTTGGTGTATTGGATTAATTGAGCCAGCTTTGCAGAATCATCCCTGGTTCTTTTGTCCACTATGTTATCGAACATTGTCATGAAACTATGGTATAGCATAGGATCCCCATCATACGCTGCTAACTCCACTTTGGGCATGGTCAATGCCTCCACAAGGGCTCTGGAAGACTCATCCATGGATGTAGCTGAAACGCTGCTGGCCCTGCTTGAAGATGATGCACATGCTTCATTTTCATCTTTTTTTCTCTCAGTTCCTCCAGGTATACGTCACTCTCTTCTATGGCTTCAACATCTTCAAGCTTTTGATGAATCTTGTCATGGACCTCTTCCAATTCATTAAACCTTTGCTTTATTTCTGCTATAACTCTCGGCACTTCTTCTTTGTTCTCATCTGCTATTAAAGTTCTAATTTTTCCACACTGTCTAGTTATGGCTGACTTGAGCTTGGCCCTTTGCACCTTAAGAGCCTTTATATCCTCTTCTCCTGCCATCTCACTTTATTCTTTGTATTCACTGTATTACTTCTCACTTTCACTCTCACTTCTGTTTGATTCAGCAATAATTATCACTTTGGCGCTAGTATTTATCACTGTTGTCTCCCCACCGTCAGGCATAACAAAGTGTTATTTTTTTGTTTTTTTTTTTTTTTTACTTTGTCTACAGTCTATCAACGCAATCTTCTAAGTCAATTATTCTTATCCAATTGGTGATCTAAAATTAAAATAAACAATTTCTCTCAATGACTATAATGCTACTTATAATATACTTAACTTACGATAATACATGGCATGAAACTTTTATAACATTCAATGGCATGAAATACACTAATTTGAATTTAACATTCAATAAACAATTTGAAATATTTGATATACATTTAAACCAGCTATTAACTCATAAATGTAATATACACAAGAACTCTCATTAATAATAATAATAAATTTCACAAATAAATATCAAAACACTTACAAATACTGTGGCATCCTAGGCGGAAAGACAATAGTTATTCCTTTATTTGTGATTGTATTGATTCTATCCTGATACTCCCATCTCCTATCTCTACTTTATCATATGTACATTTGAATCTCCTGTTTTTTAACTGACCACTGGTCACATGACCACTTTGTGATTTTGAAATGAGGTCACAGAATTTTCTACATACTAAATACACAAGGAGTCTTTGTCTCTTCCTACATAAGTATTCTACATACTAATGATGCATTTTAAACAAAGAAACCATAACGCCCTCTATAGATGACTAAATTGTATTGTAATGTACATTGGCCTAAGGACATGTCTCATATTGTTTAAAAATGGTTTATAACCTAATGATGTTACCAAAATAGAAAGGAAGACCACTAGATGAGCCGCTGTTGGACCACCTATCATCAGTGTGGGTTTTTGGGAAAAAGAGCCACTTGTTTGTGATCCTTAGAGGCCCCTTTTTCATCTATCTGTTATTGATTCATCTAAATATTTATAATTTATAATAAAAAGCCCGATTGGGTTGGTTAAGACTATACGCACAGAAGTCTGTAGGCTATGAACTCAACTCAGAATTCAGAATTTTTCAGCACGATTTTCAGCAAAATGCACGGATGACCCGTGTTAAATGCGGTGACCCCGAGCGAATGGCGTACATCACGTTCAGATAACTTTCACCTCTGCGTTGATAAACGTGGTGGTTGCACCTACTGTACTCGATTATGGATAACGTAACACTTTCATATCGGCTAAGGAGAAGTAATTACACAAATAAAAACAGTGATGCTTCTATTTCTCAAAGTTTACATAGAAATGTCAAGGTACATTTAACAGTTTAATGAGGGATACTAGCTGTCATTGTCCCATTGAATGTTGCCACTTGAAATCCGTGGTCTGTCTGCGAATGTATGTTTATCAAAACGGGAATAGTTCAATGTTTAAGGTTGTGGAGCTTATAAAACTGCGTAATTATTCTTACACCTATGTAAAATTTACTACTGAAACCGTTTTTCATGCATAATAGATGATTATTTACAACATATCTGAGTGAAAACCTTTAAAAAATTGGTTGTTTATTCCATCGGCAAAATATCTGCGTAGTTGACACCATCATTTATTCGTTTTCAAAGAAACACACTATATGGCTCACGCGACCACGGCGGAGCCCATGCAGCTTTCATAAGACTGCTGTCAAACACCTTATCTGTGATCCGCCATTTGATTTGAATTGTCATAAAATATCCCCGGCATGTCGTAATGCCCGTTTCTCCCATTGATATTTCCGTATATGGGGTTGCTAAAAGGCAGACCACCAAAAGAATGACGGCGATGTGCATTTTTTTTTGTCACAATGTACTAGGTTGGAAATCGAGTTTTAATAAATTAAGAATAGATAAGATGTTTTTTATTGTGACAAAACTTAAACATTTTTACTTATGAATATTAACAAAATTTGATACCACAGCAGCCTACCAGTCATCACTGTATGCCGGGTGTATTGATGTTGAAAAAAAAAATAATTAGCTCAAAATGATTTTTTATTATTTTCACGGGCAGGGGGTATCAAATAAAATTCACGGCCCGGTGTATCATATGAAATTTGGGCCTTAAGCAACCATCTCGGTTACAAATTAATACCCAAGCCCCCAGATTGGGTTGGTTAAAAGACTATCGCCGCGAAGTAAACGAGGCTATGAACTCAACTCAAATTCCATCACCGATTTTCACTAGGATTTTTTCATTGGAATGCACGGATGACCCGTGTTGTAGACAAGAGGAACCCTTAAAACCAACATCCGTTCAGATAAATGGGTCACACGTTTCAAACTTAGTCGTGTTCCTACTGTACTCGATTATGGATAACGTAACACTTTCATATCAGCTTTGGAGGAAATAATTACACAAATAAAAACAGTGATGCCCTAAATTTCTCAAAGTTTACATAGAAATGTCTGAGGTACATTTAACAGTTTAATGAGGATACTATCATTGTCCCATTGAATGTTGCCATTTACAAGTGGTCATGTCTGCGAATTGTATGTTTTGGGCACGGGGAATAGTTCACTGTTTAAGGTTGTGAGCTTATAAAACTGCGTAATTATTCTTACACCTATGTAAAATTTACTATGAAATGTTTTCATGACATAATACGGGCGGCAGGCAAAATTTTAATGTAGATTTCACTACCGCAAAGTCCGGAAATATTTTCAGAAAAAGAACGTTATTATTTCATGATGCCACGTCCACTTCCACCAAAATCGAACTATAAGAGAATGTGGCTCACGGACTAGTCCCTTTTGGCCGTAAGTCTCGATCAACCAGACTCTCTGGTTGAATATTGAATATTTTGTACGTGACGTGTGATTGACAGCTTGATGTTGACAACAGACTGCCGATTCGATTCTTTCCTTCCTAATAACGTCAATTGGGTTCCATATCTAGGTGTTATGAATGATCCCATGATATTTTGATTACAATATATTTTATTCGACACATTGTATACGCACTAACAATACACGTATATACTAAAATGCCCGAAATTCAGATCACCAATAAAATATCTGGCTTGTTTACAATAATGTTAATGCCGGCATGTTTACGAGAATATAGAGCGACTAGCGTAAAACGTGCAGCGTTCAAGTAGGACACAGTGTTCAACGTGTTCCTTAAAACGTCAACCCTCCAAACAATAACGTGCCCGCATATCTCTGAACGCCTTACATAAACTGGCCGCCATCTCGGATTACAAAACCAAATGTGTCAACTGGACCAGGCTCTGTATGCAATACAGAGTCTAGTTAAACGAGGCTATGAATCAACGTAAACATCACCGTTTTCTTTTCCATTGCATTGGAGTTCAAATTCACTCACACGCAGTTCAGATTAACTTCTTAAAACCAGCAACATTGGATTTGCACGTTTCATAGGTCGTGTTCTAAATTTAAAATATCCAGGGTCGCCAAACCCACAAACAAGAGGGGGTCTTATAGCAAAAATGCGATTGGTGATTTGCCCTATATCTTGAGCGTGAATTGTGAATTGCCCGTATTTAAGTGCGTGAAATGTGATGGAACGTATCATTGGTGACTGGTGATCTGCTCATTACAAGGGTGGTGATTGGTGATTTGCCCTAAATCTTGGGCGTGAATAGCCTGTATTTAAGTGTGTGAAATGTGATGAAACCTATTCAATTACAATTCCTCTGATTGGTGAAAGACAATGAAATGTATTGGTGACTGGTCATTTAGGCAAAAAATGTTGGTGAATGGATTTTCATCAAGGCTATATACCCCCTCTAAACAACTGTGACTACCGATGATAGTCACTCTTATGTACAAAATAATCGACAGCCATAAGAGAATGATAACAGTATATGTTGCATTAAAGTTTATCTGGAAATTTTATTTTTATTTTGAATATTGAATCACTATGCGCTCACCATGTCAGGTTTTTTAAGTTTACATTTTTATGACAATGTCTAAATATATTATACAAATTAGAGAAGTAATGTTCAGCAACCTGCTGGCCCGTGCTATGACTTGTCATTATTATATTAGATGATTATTTACAACATATCCGAAAGTGAAACGTTTAAAAAAATTGGTTGTTTATTCCCGGATCGGCAAAATATCTGGTAGTTGACACCATCATTTATTATTTTTTCAAAGACCATTTGATTTGAATTGTCATAAAATATCCCCGGCATGTCGTAATGCCCCCTGCTTCTCCCGTGATATTTCCGTATATCGGTCGTTGCTAAAAGGCAGACCACCAAAAGTATGACGGCGATGTGCATTTTTGTTTTGTCACAATGTACTAGATTGGAAATCGAATTTTAATAAATTAAGAATAGATAAGATGTTTTATTGTGACAAAACTTAAACATTTTACTTATGAATATTAACAAAATTTGATACCACAGCAGCCTACCAGTCATCACTGTATGCCGGGGGTATTGATGTTGAAAAAAATAATTAATTAGCTCAAAAATGATTTTTTTATTATTTTCACGGGCCGGGGTATCACGGTAACCCGGGTTACGGCGTGGTGTATCATATGAGGGGTTTGGGCCTTAAGCAACTGCTTATGTATACATATTAGTTTATTGACATGTCTACTAATGTTTAGAATGGATTATAAGTACCTCATGATGTTATAAGAATAGAAACGAAGGAGATTAGATGAGCCCCTGTTTGGAACCACGTATCGTCAGATTGGGCTTTTTAGAAAGGAGCCACTTGTTTGTGGTCCTTAGAGGGCCCCTTTATGCTTCTTTTATTGAAAGTATTGTGATGTATATTGGTCTAATGAATTGTCTACTACTGTGTAAAATGTTTAATAAGTACCTCATAATGTTACTCGAACAAAACAAAGACAACAAGATAAGTCGCTGTTTGGGACCACCTATCATCAGAGCAAAGAGGCACTTGTTTGTGGCCCTAAAAGAACCATTTCAGTATCTTTATCACACCATATTTGAGGTCTAATGGCACTTTTGGTAGGTTTCACAATCGATAAATGTAGCACATAGTGTACATTGAATAGCAATGAATACCATTCTATCTTCTAGCTTTTGTCCAGTAAACACATTTATGAAAGAGCACCTTTTTGCGTTTCTTGTCAACAAAAAGGCTGAATAATTAGGTAAGTGGGCAATAACAAAAAAATAACCTTACATGTGTGTATTTCTACCTATCTATTACCCCCCTACCCAATCACATCCCCACATGTAAACTTATTACTTGCCAGCATTCAGTTATATTCATACTTGTTTTGTAATACTATGAGCTATCCATATTATTATATAAATGTGATAAATAAATAAAAATACCAAAAAAATAAACATCACCAGTAACCTATTAGTAAATAATAATAATAATAATAATAATAATAATAATAATAATAATAATAATAATAATAATATATATATATGAGTCCTAATAGGAGAAACAGTACTGTTCATATATATATATATATACTGTGTGTGTATATATATATATATATTAATGCTCCTTAATTGTTGAGCACTTTTTTGATATGTGTAGTCATTGTTTAATATATATATATATATATATATATATATATATATATATATATATATATATATATATATATATATATATATATATATATATATATATATATATAAACAATGCACATATGTGTTTACAAACCACGCCTCATAAACACGCTTCATCACGGTAGGCTATATGAGACTAATCGAATTTTTCATACTGGGGCTTTTCGGTGGGCTAATGGACTGGCCCGACGGCTCACGCCCGATGTAGGGTCTTCTGTTGTGGAAGTTTTGGTATAGAGCTATCAGGGGCTGAGCTCTTTGGGCAGGCATTTAGTGAAAGGTCGCAGCATATCCAATTTGGATATCTCTACCAGTATGTCATGAGTGGTTTATACTCAAAGACATAAAGAAGTAACAACACCATGTATATGATTTGGATTCTATTTGTTAACTGATTGCTACATTCATCTCACACACCTATATTCCGTCTCCTTTAGACTTTACCTTGCTAACGGCTTCTAATTGTGATAAAGCCGTATGGATATAATAGACTTATAGACTGATTAGACTTAGTGGCTTTATCAGTCATGTCTGTTATGATTCTTTAATATAGTAATTAATAAAGAAATTAAAAGCCCGCATTGAATAATTTTAGAGTGTAATCAACGGAATCTTTGAAATTTTTGTCATTGGAATAAAATTTTGGTATCAATTCAATCATTTAAGTAAGCCAAATTCATTATTTGAACTGCAACAGGTCCCCTCTTATTTATTCTTATTTGTTGTTGTGCCGTCTTAACTGCTGTATAAAATAAGTGCCAAAGATTTAAAAAAAAATCAAGTTTATTTTATTTTTGCTGGCGCTTTCAAACATAAAAGTTCCTCATCAGAGCTAAAATATCTAAAAGGTTGCCAAAAATATAAGAATGTCTTGTGCTTATATAAAACAATATGTATAACATATATATAGGTTAAAATATATTTCGTTGTCAAGAAGTAAAAAGGACAGGCAATGCAATATAGATAAGTTATACAGGTATGTTAATTATAAAATGCTGGGAACTTATTCTTGATATTTGCAATATTGATATACTTTCTATTATTTGTTTATACTCTCTTATAAAGGTGTAAATACAATGCACTCTTTCATTGGTGTTTAGAGCAAAATTATGGTAAAACTCCTCATTACACTTGGTGAAGATGTCGGGTTTGTTATTTACCCAATACATTCTTCCATTTGGAATAATATTACGTCTGATGAAATAACAACAACCTGAAATGATTTAAAAAAGAAAAGAGAAAGAAAGAAAACTATTATCTCCTTTAGAAAAGTGACTGTGTACTGTACTCATAATCGGTGTGAATACGTACCATGGGAATAGTGTTTATTATGTGTTGTAGGGCTCATACTTGTTGTGAATACCCACAATAAGGATACTGTGTTGGTGTGTCCCACCATTTGTTGTAAATGTATAGTGCATATTGGTGTGGGATTTGTGACAGTGGGGGTATTTACCAACCTGTTTTATTGGTTAGTTTAGTGATTAGTGCTACTTCATTCTCATTTTATCCCTTACAATATGGATCTAATGGTGATCAACACTACCAGAGTGGATAAATGTGAAGTCTGGGGAAATACTATGTGACTTATCAAAGTTTCATTTAAATGTGACAGGGTTGAAATAATATTGGACTGTTTCAGTATTATTGATTCACTAATTTACTATACTTCACTTGTATTGTCGTTGAAAAGTTGTGGTTATTTGAAATTTTATTTTTTAAATTAAATTTTTAAATCGCACTTACGTCGTAAGAAACCAGTGTGCTTGAAATGAAAAATCTGACTGACTCTGATTCTGCGACATATTTTTATTTGCTACAGAATTTTTAGAAGGCTAACATCCTACAAATGATGCTTATTGATTAGAAAACGGACAACTTCCTGCAATCTTGTTAAAAAATAAAAAAGGGACACCATAATATTTACAAAAAGTGCTTCAGTTTAGTTCAAAAACAAACAGCACTCCTCCAACATACGCGCGTCGTAAATGCTTTCCTTACGTTGATTAAATGTTGTACGTCACAATGTAGTAAGCATACGTGCAACCTCCAACAGGGAATCAAACGTCTCCAACGGAGGGAATCCCATCAACAGGGGAATCCGTCCTCTTTCAGCGAGACGGACGGATTGCTTCCTGCAAC